>VXCM01010180.1:0-16629 GCA_014773175.1 Lucifuga dentata | reverse complement strand
ATGGATGGATGATGGATGTTTGATGTATGTATGATGTATGGATGATGGATGGATGATGGATGTATGTATGATGGATATATGATGTATGTGTGATGTATGTATGATTATGGATGATGAATGTATGATGTATGTATGATGGATGGTGGATGGATGGATGGTGGATGATGTATGTATGATGGATGTATGATCTATGTATGATGGATGGATGGTGGATGGATGTATGATGGATGGATAATGAATGGATGGATGGATGATGTATGTATGATGGATGTATGATGTATGTATGGTGGATGTATGATGTATGTATGGTGGATGTATGATGTATGGATGATGTATGTACAGTATGATGTATGTATGATGGATATATGATGGATGGATGGTGGGTGGATGTATGATGGATGGATGATGAATGGATGGATGGATGGATGGATGGATGGATGGATGATGTATGTATGATGGATGTATGATGGATGGATGATGTATGTATGATGGATGTATGATGGTTGTATGATGTATGTATGATGTATGTATGATGGATGTATGTGTGATGGATGTATGATGTATATATGATGTATGTATGATGGATGTATGATGTATGATCTCTGCAGCAGCTGGTCAGCAGCGCGTGTAGAAATGACCCACCAGATCTGATTTTAGCGTCTGATCTAATCAAAGAATCTCGGCGGTTCTAGAAAAGACTTCCACATGCGTGTCCATGATAAAATCCAACACCTCCCATGCATGCTGGCAGATTCTGATCAGGTTTGGTCTGTTGTTTATGCAATGAGCAGCAAACATGAATAATTATTAGCGTGTTTTTGATGAGCGTGTGCCGTCAGGCGTGTTTTTCACTCCTCCACGCTCTCAGCAGTCTGTCAGCTCTGCTGCACATCAACACGCTCCATCATCCTCCTTCTGACTGGCAGCAGAAGATGCAGAGCGCTAACTTATCCTGAATGCTGACCTTCTCCGTCCCTCCTCAGCCGACCGGGCCGACCCCTGTAAGTTCCTGGCCTGCGGGGAGTTTTCCCGCTGCGTGGTGAGCCAGTGGACGAAGGAGGCTCGCTGTGTGTGTGAGCGTGGATATCTGTCTGTGGACGGATCGCCCTGCCAGAGTCTGCAGCCTGCAGCCGGACCGCTGCCACGGAGGCACGTGTGAGGTCCTTCCTGGACGAGGCGCCGTGTGCAGGTACAACACGAACCCATAAATCCACCAACAGAGAACAGAGTCCTCAGGCTGAAGCAACGCTGTAGATACATATGTGGCATTTTGGACTGTAGGTGGCGCTACAGCAGCATGACACATGTTTTTTATTTGATTTGATTTATTTATTGCATTTTTCTCAGTCAGTAGTTTTGGGGGGTCGTTCCTATGTTCCCCGGCTCTATATAGCACAACAGAGCACATAATGGGTTAGAGTTAGTCTGATAACACACACTTAATGTGTGTGAACCCATAGGACACTGGGAACATAGAAGATACGCTCCTGTTTTGGGAAGGACCAGTACGATAAAAACATAGTAGGAACAAAGACAACCAGATCGATAGATAAGTAAATACATAAATAAAACATGGTGGTACATGATTAAAACATACATGTAAATATCCACACAACTCATCCTTGTGTCCTTGTCCTCATATAATAAGACAGGATTCTTCAAAAATCATGGACACCATCAGCCAATCAGAATGATCGTCTGTCGCTATGGTGATTTGTATACTACAGCTCATGATGCTTACTGCCCATCATAGTCTGGATCACAGACCTCAAAGGGAAAATGAGTAAATCCTGATGCTTTACCTGCAGCAGCTAGACGAGAGAGAGAGAGAGAGAGAGAGAGAGAGAGAGAGAGAGACTTTCTCTCTCTCTCTCTGTCTCCAGACTATGATCCGGATCACCTCCAAAATTCCTCCTCTTAACATTCTCTATCTGTTCTCCAAATCCATCCATAACTTTTCAAGATATCCTGCTAAAAAAAAAAGAAAAGATGATGTGAGCTCATTGGTGGAGGTAATCATCGTACTATTCAGTCAGATGTGAGCACAGACGGGTGATGTGAACCTCCCACTCAAACCCCTTCAGGTGAAAGGATGTGGATGGTGGCTGAGGAGTGGGGTAATCTGGAGAAAAATAGGAAAAACTCCCAAAAAGAGAATAAAAAAAAAAAAAATGTCATCTGTTTGTTCCAAGACGTACTTTTCTCATCAGATAAGCTGTAAATGAAGCTCAGGACAAACTGTCAGTGAGATGTTTATGGTGTTTTATGGTGTGACGGTAAATCTGACTGAAAACCTCCAGCTTTTCTGGCTTTCAGCTCCAAAAGTGGCTCAAACGTGAGGACATTAACGGGTAAATCTGTGTGTGTGTGTGTGTGTGTGTGTGGCCTTTTCGTGCTCTCTCTCTCTGACTCGTACCCCTGCTGGATGGTCCGCCATGCCAGGAGATTGATTCCATTTGATTTTCCATCTCTGTTCTCTGCTTCACTGTATTTCAGCACTTTTCCAGTGTTTGCGTCTCCTACGTGACGTCTTCTTTCTGAGTCTCTTTAATGGATGTAAAGACGAGTTTTCGCCGGCAGGTTCAGGCCGGATCTTATTTCAAGATATTTGCAGAGTTGTTTTCGTTGCAAGTTTTGTTTTCATACCTGTTTTGTTTTTCCTCTTTTACAGATACAAGGGCGGTTTGTCCCTCCCGGGCCTGAGCAGTTAAGAAAAGGTGAACAACTGGACAGCATCTGGGATTGCAACAAAAGGTACGGAGTCTTTCTATTGGCTGAATCCCGCGTGTGCAGTTTGCGTGTTATTGCATTAACTGGAAACGAGGCATAAGCTAAAAAAGGTGAGAATATTTACAGGTAAACCTGATAAAATCTCTACAAAACGTCATGTTTAAATAACGCTGTGCCATTTCATAAAAGTGGTGTAATTAAAAATAATAAAGCCAGGTGTAATTTTTACATGAATGTCATACCCCAATATTGCTGATATGGTGATGTGATGACGTGTTAATGCGTTTTCATAACATGCACAAGAAAAAAAAACGGAAGCATGCCCATCAGGTTAGCACCTGATGAATTATTTCCTAAAACGGAGCTACCTCTGCTGTTTGGAAGAGGTTCAGCTACAAGCTAACAGGCTAACAGCTAAAGGTGGAAACACAAGAAATTATTTGAAGCAGAAACACCTGGTGATACCAAGAAAGTCACAAGTCACATGAGCAGGACAGCCAATCAGCTGATTAGAGATGCAAAACAAGCAGGAAGTGACACTGACTCAGTCTAGCATAGCTGGAGTGTTAGCTAGCTAGCTGTACTTCCTGTGACAGAACAAACTAACGGTGAGCTAAAATTAGCAAAGCGGAAACTTTAATATTGCCTCTCCAAAGATATGATGGCTGTAGAAAAAGAAGCTTTTAAGAGATGCTTTAACTGAGCAATTAAAAACAAATGTCCCTTCTCCGTTTGAGTTTATGTGTTAGAGAAAACATTGAATTTTACGGTGTGTGTATCACCTGAACATTTGATTTTGAGAGATTAGAGGATTTGAAAAAATATCAAGAAAACTAAAATATGGTTATGTTTTGGAAATCGGTTGTCAGTAAAATAACGTGTATGCAGGTAGTATTTATTGCGCTTAACCATCCAAAATCACTGGTATGGTCCTTTAAGTCCCAGCTACTTTAAACTGGACTTACCTGCAGTACTCCAGTAAGGGTACTGAGCTAATTCCACCAATTAAATGGATATAATCAGCAAACTGCCTCGTTAATCTGAAGCCAAACATACATGACATAAACACGTGAATGTTCTCCTTTTCCCTCCAGACGTGATGAAACACTCGACTCGGCAGGAACTCGGGACTCGTCAAGGCCGCCACACGNTCCCTCCAGACGTGATGAAACACTCGACTCGGCAGGAACTCGGGACTCGTCAAGGCCGCCACACGTCCAATTAAAAAAATCAAAGCGTTTTCTGGTTTGACACCTCTGAGTCGCCAAAGCTCCGAGCTTCACGGCGAACGACAAAACTCCCTCCCGGGAAAACGAACTGTTTGACAGCCGTCGTCTGCAGCCACGACCAGCGTGACGATGGAGGCGGAGCTCGGCGGACGACTTCAGGCGACTCTGCAGCGTCAATCAAGACGACTATCCATCGACTCCGGACCGTTTCCATAGTAACTAGGTTGTTTGACCATAAATCACAGCTATTAATAACATCTTATGTATTCAAATTATTCTGATAATAACTAGAAATAAATGGACAAAAAACCTTTATGAGTGCAAGTTCTTAATTATCAATCAATGATACTGACAAATGTTGATTGATAAGTTCTGAGTCTGACGTAACGCAGGTGTATGATATTTTATTGAAGTTAAAATAAGAGATGGCAATTTAAAAAGAATGAAACGGTTTCAGAATGTTTGGAATGTTTGCTGTCAGAATAAAGGCAGAAGCTTTTTCTGCGGCAACTACAAGGAAACACGATTATTACCTCCACCAAGGAGATCATGTGATCAAAGATATACCAAAAAGTTATGGACAGATTTGTAAATTTGGGGGACAGATAATGTGAGGTGATCGTCCTGATGGTGGCGCTGTAATAACCACTTTTACATTTTAGCCTGTAACTTTTTAACCACAAGTCAGACTCAGAATTCTTTTTTGTGGTTTTCAGATGCATCCAACCATATAGGCCACGCCCATTTCCACCTACTAGATTATCAGTTTGAATTTTCCCTACAATTTTGGCTCAATCATCACAAAATTTTTCATATAGAACGTTTGGACCAAGCTGGGAAAAAGTTATCACTTTGTTTTTTGATAATTTTTTTTTTTGTTTGATACTCGTTTTTTGATGGACATGGCTCATTCTACAAAATGAGCCACGTCTCACAAATGAATGTCTACTGTAGCCAAATTTGGTGAACCTGTGCACTAAAGACTTGTGCAAAAAATGAATCATCAATGGACCTGATGGTGGCTCTATAACAACCACAGTAAAAAAAAAATTAAATAACTTCTATACATCTTACAATCAAAATCCTTTAAAAAAATCTCTAGAATTTATCTGAGCGATTCACAAGCCATAAAGTTTCATTTCACTCTTACTTAACGGAGCGATCGTCCCCAACTCGTTTTTTAACACTGCCGGACTTGGAGGCGATGACGTTCAAAACTTGTGGAAGTTTCAAACATCATAACCTCCAAATTCATCAGTCTGGAACGAACCGCAGCAAAATTATTCCATATTGGAGCATCATGTCGATTACGTGACTGATGCATGAAAACGCAGCTGAAGATGTCATGTCGAACCGGATCTTGGGTTTTGAAATTGCCGTCTGTAGTAAAATGATCCCTGAAGTGTTTATGATTCGTCGTGGTGAAGAGGAAGCTGAGTCTGAAGGCAAAGCTCTCGACGTACCAGCTGATCTACCTTCCAGTCCTCATCCATGAGATTTGGGTAGAGACCGAAAGAACGAGATCGCAATACAAGCGGTCAAAATGAGTTTTGTTGGGAAGCATCTGGGCTCAGGCTTAGGGATCAGATGAGGAGCACAAACATCAAGAGAGGCTGAAATTAAAACCGTTGCTGCTTCGCGTTGAAAGGAGTCATTTGAAATGGTTCAGGCATCTGATTAGGATGCTTCCTGAACACCTCCCTTTGGAGGTTTTCCGGGCATGTCTGGCTAGGAGGAGACCCAGAACACGCTGAGGGGATTACATATCCCATCTGGCCTGGGAACGCCTCAGTATCCCAGGAGGAGCTGGAGAATGTGGCTGGGGACAGAAACATCTGGGCGATGTTACTGCTGCCACCGGGACCTGGTCCCAGATAAGTAGAAGAAAATGGACGGATGCTTATCATTTGAGCTACGGCCAACAATAAGCCTGATGCAGCAAGTGTGTGTGCTGTGTGTCAACGTCCAGCTGGAGTAATCTGTCCAAAATGATCACCTGTTTGTACTTTTCCATAAAAATCAGCTAAAAAAATCAATGTAAATGTTGTTAGGAGTCAATGAAAGAGGAGAATTGCATTGAATGCTTTTATTCATCCGTTAGAGTTCAGCGTTAGAAAAGTGACAGTGGAATGATTGTGATGCTCGTAGAGAAACGGATCTTAACAGTCCAGACTTTTTTCTGGAGATTTTCCAGAGTCACTCCAGTGTTAAAATCAAATACGCAGTGCCTACTTCTCCACAATCCTGCAGGAAGGAGCATGGCTGACAGCTCGTTGGTGTAACGGGACATTTTGACTTTGATTTGATGTGTTGATGCCATTTGAGGAGCGGCTACGTCGCAGCAGATTAGATTTTCATCCCAGTTGCTTTTTGGTTGCGCCGTGCAGAAAGAAAACTGGTGTCAGGATTATACTCGATTTTAACTCCACACACACTTGTGTGCTCAGTTGCAATGTGAGCGTTGACAAATCAATCTGGAGGATTAAATGCTGCATCCACTAGGGGGCAATGTTAGGAAAAAACATCCTCCATGGTCGACAGTCAGTACGTTTACGTGAGCATTAAACTTTGATTACTTGGATTAAGGCAGTAAATCGATTTTTTTTTCCACACATAAATGCTATAATTAGACTAAAATCAGCATGAATCAGAGTAACAGACCTGGATTTTGTCCGCGTGGACAAAATGACGTGACAGAGAAACTCACGTCCCGTTGTGGCGCCTTTTTGCCTCTCCTGCACATCCCAGATTTTGCAACTCCACGCAGATGATTACCAGATATACTCGAGTATAAGCCTAGTTCTTATTACTAAATTTCACAAAGCAAATTGGGGGTCGGCTTATACATGAAAAATTTAAATTTGATCCCAGAGAAGGAAATTTCCATGGTGGAAATACTACCACTACCACTACCCATGGCAAATAGTTTAAATCATACCTTAGAATGAGATATTTCCTGACTAAACATCTTATCNCACTACCCATGGCAAATAGTTTAAATCATACCTTAGAATGAGATATTTCCTGACTAAACATCTTATCCAACACATCATGTTTACCGGTTAAAACCATTTCTTGGTTAATTATCAAATGTTTAAAATATTTAATTTGGGACAAGTGAAATCAAATAAGNTTTCTTGGTTAATTATCAAATGTTTAAAATATTTAATTTGGGACAAGTGAAATCAAATAAGTTATTATTTTTGAATATTTATATCTTAACTGATTGATCATGGCTGGCTCCGTGAAGCCGAGGAATCTATTTATAGATGCTGGAGGCTGATCAGTGTTAATGAGGAACGGGGCAGCAGTATAGTTATTTACCTCACCTCGCCTCATGTTTTGTTGGTTTGATTTAGAAAATAAATAATCCACGAAAAGAACAAGAGCGATGTTATCATTCCGGTGTGCGTCAGGAAGAGAAGCCCCATTAAAGCGGTGAAGTTTTAAAACAGCCACGACCTGTACATGGATTATTTTCAGAAAATCAGAGGAATACTATGACAACACTCAGGAAAACAGGTAATTTATAAACTAATAAACTGATGGAACAACATCAGGAGGTTGGCTTATAGTGGAGTATATACAGTAGCTGCTAGTAGCCGTTTTTGATAGACAGCTTCTTACAGTTTGGAATAATAACGGTTAAATAACAGTTTGGCGTGATGAGAAGACACAGAGTATAAAAGCTCCACATATCTCCATCCATCCATCCATTTTCTAAACCTGTTTGCCAGGTTAAGGGTCACGGGGGGCTGGAGCCTATCCCAGCAGTCATAGGGCGAGAGGCGGATACACCCTGGACAGATTGCCCGTCTATCGCAGGGGCTCTTGTCCATATGCAAAGCATAATTCAGCTTTTAGATGCCTCATGCATTTCCTCACCTGGCGGACTCTGCATACTCCGATAAAACAATATGAACCGTGGAATCTATGAATTCCATCCATGTACACATCTTAATCGTGTTACTGCCATAATCAAAGTACAGACAAAAAAAAAAAAAAAAAAAAAATTGGGTTATACTGTGCATGTAAACGTACCGACTGAAACACTTGCTTTTGCTCAACAGCGAACAAAGATGGCGACGGTGGAGGACGATCTCCAGCCAACTGTTCTGGCTGTGTGTCTTCCTGAGACGTCACATAAATGGTGAAAGTTCAGCTTCTCAAAACGAATGGACACGAGGACAGAGAACCTGAGGAACCAAAGAAACATCCTCGCTCGTTTAGTCTTACGGAGCCCAGGAGAGCCCATGCAGAAAAAAAAAAATTAAGTCGTTCACGACTTAGTAACTTTCAGTGAACCGGAAAAAGTAGCATCATTTAAAATACGTTTAAGAGATACCGAAGATATAAGAAGGCGGTGTTTGACAGACAAAAACCAAACTATATCCACATATTTGAGGCCAAGATGAAAATAAAGCTGTATTAAATCCAAACGGTCCACAGTGTGTGTGTGTGTGTGTCAACTTGCACACCTGTCAGTATTGAAATACAGGAGATTTTCTGGGACATGACCCCCCCCACCCCAGCCTGTCCCGATCTTATTCTCTCATCAAAGCTTTGCTAGCATGACGGTATCATGTTTGTTTGTTCCTCCTATGAGAAACTGTTTATCAGCTTTGGTTCCGCTTGGCTTCAGGTGTTTCCTGGTAAGCACGCCTCACCTGTGTGCCGCAGAATTATGATTCTGTAAAACTGTCAAAACACAGGAGATTGACAGGAGAAATTAGCAAACGGGAGCACGGCGGGAGAGGAGGTGAAAACACGGGAGAAACCTGGGAAAACGGAGCGTTGACAGGTATGTCACCGTTAGCTTGCTCTGTTCTGAGCAGTGCAAGAAGAAACTCTGACGATAGTAAAATTACGTTCTTCTTACAGTTTACTGAACTGTCAGTCAAGTAACTCATACGAACAACTTAGTAAGTCATGTGAACAAGTCATTTTTTTCTCCTTGAGCCCTCCCAGGCTCCGTATCATCTAAAGTGACGTCACAGATTAAAAAAAAAAAGGAAAANGAATAAATTTAAAAAATGAAAGCGACATCACTTGCCAGGCTTTGGCGGAGCATCGTTTTGCGTGTCCTCGTTTGTGTCTGATCCAGGAAGCCGCCTCGATTCTGGCTCCTCACAGCGGAAATAAGAGCTTTGGTGGCAGGACGAGCAAAGAACGATCAAATAGGAGCTTTGGAACGCAGCTGTAGTTAACGTCAAGTATAATCCTGAATTTCTGCTCAAATGCACCTCATCAGATTGTCCGTGTGTGTGTGTGTGTGTAGATGACAAAGGAGGCCGCCCCTCTTGTCTTAGCTTAGTTAGCATGAATTATTGCTTAATGTTAACCATCTGACGAGTCACACCAGTACAAAGTGTTTTTAAAAATAAACGTTCACGTTTGTTTTCTTCACACAAACTCGCTCTACAAATAGGGTTCGAAACAGTGCATCATACAGCAGAAAAAAAAAAGAAAAAAAATTAATACAACTGAAGCAATCTGACAGGTAAAAAAAAAAACATTTAATGGAATCAGTTGGCATCAATTAATCTATTGATCTTAATAAATCTCAATTAATTTAGCTTTAAATGTTAAACGTCAATCACACGTTTCCAGAGCCCAAAGTGACGTCTTGAGTTTTCTGTCCAAAACGATTCAACGTCCAGTGAAATGAAACGCAGAGATCAGGTCTGAGAAGCTGAAATGTCACTTCTTGAATGTTTTGCTACTAAATGACTAATTAGCTCAACTTTAATGATGATTATATCTCAAAGCCTGAAGCTGCTTTAAGGTCGCTGAGCTGTGACAAGACTTTCCTTCTGTGAGGATCAAGCCTGAACATTTACACTGCAGCTCTCAACACACAACTCTGATTTATTTTTCTATTTGTTTGGCCTATATCTGATTTTTTGGACTCATATTTAAAGGACCATACCACCCATTTTGCATGTTTGAGCCTAATATATTCAGTTTTCATACATGTTACGTTACTGACAATCATTTCCCAAAGGATAAAACCGTATTTCAGCTTTCCTGATATTTTGCTAAATCTCTTAATCTTTCAAAATCAAATATTCAAGTGATACACCCACCTTAAAAATCCATGTTTCTCCTGCTAATAGTTACACAGCCTTATGAAGTCATGGTCCTTTAAATTTTTCCATAAACACAGGTCTTCTTTTGGGACTATATTCCCCCGTGGAGGCATACATTCACTCCACGCTTTTTATTGAGCTTAAACACTAAAATTACATAATTTCTAAAAAAACCCCTGAATACACGTCTTGTTGGTGATGATGGATTACCTATCCCAAGAACGTTTCCAGTATCAACAAGTTGATTTTAATAGAGAATGAACTGAAACCAGTGGAGGTCTGGAAGGTAGGAAAAACATTTTTAATTCACCGTTCCAGTAGTATGCTTTGGAAAATGATTGTCAGTAACGTTACGTGTATGAAAATTGAATATATTAGGCTCAAACATGCAAAATGGATGTTGTGGTCCTTTAAATCTTCTTTTTTTTGTTTTAAGTGGGTCATATCTGATACCCGTGTTTCTGCGGTTTTGGGCCGAAAGAACCCCGGACGGGACGCGGAAACACAGAATTGCACGCATGTTTCTGAGACGGACGTAACCAAAACATTATTTGTGTTTTAAGCTCACAGGAAGTCTGGATGCAAAGCGACGACTCAAGATTGGTGGGAGAAAGATTAGCAATCAGTGAGCTCAAAACTTTAGAATGAGGACGGAAATATTCAATATGCCTCTCCCATCAGGACTCATGCTTTCGTCGGGCAATCGCAGCGTAGAAGTGGGCGGAGTTTGACTGTGGCAGTTGTAACATGAGCCTGTTATCACAACACGCGTTTATGTTTGACATAAACGCCACATCAGCACGTCTGATATATACAGTTTGTCCTCCATTTATTTGAAGGAGAGTTGTCATCGTATTGATCGTTTATATCATTTGTATGTGTTAAAGTAGAAGAGTGTCGCATTTTCTTACGTATGAGTCAGAACGAAGAAATCGCAATCTGTGTTTTTATAATGCAGTTTTTCCACATATCAAGTGGCCCACAGTCAATCTGAAAATATCCGATTCGGCGTGCTTTTTAACAATTTATCTTCACAATGCATATCCAGTATGTGATGATAGAGCCCTATCAGGTCATTTGTGAGTTGTACTGTAAATGTAGCCGTAACGTCGGATCTTTAGCTAATCTGCTAGCGCTTGTGGAAGTTGTGTCCGTGCAGCTCGATAAGCTCTAATCGTTGTGGACTTGAATTCGCTTTCTGGCTCTAAATGAATGTCATGTTTGGGCCCAAAATCTCATTAGCTTCACATATTAAATCACACATACGGACAAACAGGAATCACTACATGACAAATAAATTTAAATATCTCCAGTTACATTCGGTTGGAAAGACAGAAGGTAAAAAAAGAAAAAAAACCTGTTATCAAACGTCTGACTAAATTACGAGTGCAGTCGTGAGGAAAACTGGAATGAAGAACCTGACGCTCGCACGGTGAGGAGCCACGACTCCTTGTGCGAGTTCTTCCCCATGAGAAGCACGTGAAGACGATGTAAACAGCAGATTGGAGTTGGATCACCAGCGAGCCGTTAGGATGGAAGAGAAACACCAGTGAGGAATGCATAATTCTACAGGAATCAAAGTGAAATCGTGGTTTGGGGAGGCAGCTTTTAAAAAGTTCTACTTTCAGCAATTAAACCCTGTTAAAGTAGTTTTTAAGGCTTCGGAGTTAGACTTGTAGAAATATTATGGAAAGCAGAATTCCTTGGAAAACAACTGGATGTGATCATTTAGCATGATTTTTTTCTGCATAGCGTTCAATGCCAAAGTTCCNCCCCCGAACAGAAAGCCAGCAAGAATGACGACGTGAATGAGAAAAAGAAGAAAAAAAGACAAAAGGGGAATCGGAGGAAAAAAACGTGCTTCGCTTGAATGCCCTGCGGTCAGAACCCGGTGCGTTACGCTCAGACTCCATCTTTGTTAGGTAGCTGGTGCATTCGTCCCTTTGTTTGAAGCGAGACGCTCTCGCTCACTTGAACATGCTCTGCAGCATGGCCGTGGCGTAGGTGGGTCGGGCCTGTCGGCTCTCGATGGCGCTGCGGAGGTACTGGATCCCACCGCAACGCTCCCAGATCTCCTCGAACTGCCGGGGCAGGATCTCAGCCCCCCTCTTCCTGGACAGACCAGTCTCCTCCAGGCTCAGCTCACACATCTCCATGTCATCCTTCCCTGGAAGAGGAAAACGCTCGATTTAGCCTCGCACGATATCACAAACATCTGACAGCAACGAGATCACTGTCATAACGTTTTCAGTCTACAACGTTCTTAAAACAACAATATTCGTTGAAAGGAAAATGATATTAATGCTCTTTAACATTTTCAGGATTCAGTTACAAACTGATGTGTTTTTATGGCAGTAAAACTGATAATGAATGTTTCGTGAACAGATTAGTCATGGAGACGGTCCTGACGTAGTTTTGTATTTGGCTTGAAGCGACTAAACAGTAAAGTTACTTTTGACCCATACCTCCACTAACGATGTTCCAAACACAAATAAACCTGCTGTTTGGTAAAAAAAAAAAAAAAAAAANAAAAAAAAAAAAAAAAAAAATGCAACCTAACCAAAATATAAAGTTTTGTGAGAACCACCGCTCTGCTCACTGGTCAGAAATGTCTGGGGGCGGGGCAAAGAAAATCAAAACAAGAAAGAGTTTGCTATGCTGGGAAAACTAATTAACATGGAAGAAACTGAATTGGGATATTTTCCTTGTCACAATCATCATTTGATCCATGAAGAAGAAAACTGACAGCAGAAGCTGAATCTGACTTCAAGACAACGTGTGGAAAACCAGATGTTGCTTCACATGATGTGAAGAAGACGTGCTGCCTTCACACGCTGAACAGGAGAATGGAGCAACATGCTGAAAACATACAAGCACACGCTAACCTGAGTTTGGTTTGACTGACATGTCGGTTTGATCACAAAGGATCTGCTCCAGAATTCGTTTGGAACCGGACTGAGACCGCCTCCTCTAAACGGCCTCAGTGCGATCGCTTTGCTCAGACCTGCACAAACGAACCGTAGGGAAGAAACGAACTCTAGTCCGACTGAACCGAACCACGTAGACGTGAAAAAGCCCTGAAAGTCACGGTAGCAAACAAAATCATGTAACGCTCAGAAGATAAAAAAAACATTGGATTCTCACTGTGATTCAATTATCATGACGATTATGGAAGTTAGAGCAGCAGGCGGCTACAAAACAGAATCAATGGAATCAAGAAAATCAATCTCTTTATTCTGTTCTGCAGTTTCACTCATAATGTAGTGTTTCTTATCTTTATTTTTTTTTTCTCAGCATTGCTTCACTTTGAGTAATTCCAAATTCTAGGAGGAAGTAAAAATTTAAGTTCTGGAGATCCTGGAAAAGGTTCCTGCACATACGGTGCAAAATGAACGACATAATTCACTCCCCCCCCCCCNCCCCCCCCCCCACACACACACAGAGCGAGCTGTGGAGGCAATAAAGAGTAACACGGTGTGTTATACAAGGCAGTAACTCACATGCTGCCGTCGAGTCTCTGAAACCTAAAACTGCTTTAGCATTTTGTTTAGACAGACAACGTTCAAATAACAAACGCTTCATAAAGCCAAACAAAAATCAGAGAGAAATTTCAAAAAATCAACAACTTCCTCTTTCTGCTCTGATGTTTTTATTCATTTTATTACCGTCTGTTCTTGTCCAGGATTAGCTCATATGCACGCACTTCATGTCACTTCATTCGTTGTGACTGAGTGAGGTTTTAGCCTGATACAGAGCTCAAAAAAAAAAAAAAAAAAANAAAAAAAAAAAAAAAAAAAAGCTTCAGTCCAGATTAAATGATCAAATATAAACACCTCTGCATTGTATTAAAAAATTATTTCTAATACTTATTTTTAATTTTTTACTTCATACGTCACTCCACACTCCGTCAGTCTGTCGTTTAATACTTCAGCGCGGTGAAACATCTCTGTCATTAAAATAACTTTGGACGTTCACGGTCTCCAGAGGATTCATGACTTTGGTCCTCAAAATATTGACAGAAAATCAATCATTACTTCATCATTCAGATGTTTTGTCCTGCTGGTGGTGCGACACACAAAAGGCAGGAAGGACCAAAGTCAATCAATGGTACACATCCCGTCACAACAGTAGCATTAACCTCAAAGCAAAGCTGAGCCTAAGTAGTGGATTAAAGTTAAGTCAAGTCTGATAGGCTGAGTCTACCGTAAATTGTCCTGAAATGGCCACCGTACAGAGAATTAATTCATTGGATATGAGGAATTTCACGTCTTTCCTCTGAAACCCACAGGACAAATTTCACATTTTTTGATCGGATCTAATGCTGCCATGTACTCAGAACTCGGAAATAGCCGACCTACAATATAGAAAAGTGCAACGGAATGTAATGCAGCTCAGAATTCCCAGTCGGAAACTCGGGCAAGGTGTTATCTGACATAAACGCAAAAACATATGGTTGCTAACCGATTTCCTTTTGTGTCATTTTGATAAAACTTGATTTGTAGCTTCGTGTCGCGTTAAGCTGTAACAACATTGTAGTTTACATAACATAACATCCAGTTGATTTTCGCCGCGCAAATATGAACTTGCTGTGGGTTTTTCCCGAGCAGAAGCGCTGGAACCCATTTAAATTGAACATGAGAGAATCACGTCTCGCAACTTTCTGAGTTCTGGTTACAACAGATCGCAGCACGAAATTTGCGGCAAAGTTTTCTCTTAGCTTACATCCATTAAGGCGCTTTGATTTGTGGTACGTAATGAGCATTACAGCCTCATGGTGGCGCTAGCGGGGCATCGCCCTCCTGGTCTCCTTTCATCACGCTCACACGGTTTATCGTACTGACCTGCCACCAGCAGGATGGGGTGTTTGTCAGGATGAAGCTCCATCTGCCTGGCGATCCACGGCCCGTCGAAATGAGCGTACCACCAGCCCTTCTTGTTCTGGGGTTCTTTGTACTGGTCGCCCGGCCGGATGAACGGGATGCGGAAGTATCTCTGCTGCCGGTTCATGGCCACCTCATACTGCCGGGCTGGGATGGGTGGGGCCAGGTTCTGCTGGGCTATTGATTGGACAGGATAAAAAGTTAGGCGCGTCCTGTTAAAAGCAGCCAAGCAGGTCAGTGATGTTATAATCCGAATGAGGAATTTGGTTACGTCATACTTTAAAACAGCCTTATTCCTGTGTGTTGACCTGTGTACGAACCAAAGGTTCCACCAGACATCAGCGGCTGATCCTGACTGCCGATCTCCACGTAAAACAAAGCAGAATTTCCTGTCTTACCCTTTAGTTTTCTAATTGGAAAACTGCAACAGTCAGAATTCCATGAAAAGAGACAGATGGGATTTCTTGGCTTTGCTTTGTTCACAAAGTGAGGCGGTGGGCTACCTAGCTATTGTGTTCAAACAGCATCGTCTGCCATTAGCTGTACTGGTGGGTCAGAATCTCTCCATCCAGCTCTCTCATTGGCTGCCTGAAGACCTCCTGACCAATGCATGAGTAGGATGCAGGGGCTCAAGCCAATCCTCAAGAAGAAATCTGTGAATTTAGCAGGGATGGATATCAATTCTAACCTCCCAGTTCGATGTTCAAAGCCTCAATTTGAGTTGATTTGATTCAGTTAAATTCTGGAAAATTTTGTTAGGGTTATGTCCTCTAAATTACATTATTGTATATAAAAAAAAAGGAAAGGCATTCTTTCAAAATGTATGTTGAAAACTTAAAACTTTGTGTTGTTTTGCTTTTGAAAGCCAAAATGAATCCAAACATCTAAAACTGGAAGGTGCCTTAGTCACTAGCTTTACTTATGCTAGAGCGTTACTAGCTTTACTTATGCTAGTAGATTTACTTACGCTACAGCGTTATTCTACTAGCTTTACTTATGCTAGTAGCTTTACTTATGCTACAGCGTTACTCTACTAGCTTTACTTATGCTAGTAGCTTTACTTATGCTACAGCGTTACTCTACTAGCTTTACTTATGCTAGTAGCTTTACTTATGGTACAGCGTTATTCTACTAGCTTTACTTATGCTACTAGCTTTACTTATGCTACAGCGTTATTCTACTAGCTTTACTTATGCTAGTAGCTTTACTTACGCTACAGCGTTATTCTACTAGCTTTACTTATGCTAGTAGATTTACTTACGCTACAGCGTTATTCTACTAGCTTTACTTATGCTAGTAGATTTACTTACGCTACAGCGTTATTCTACTAGCTTTACTTATGCTACTGGCTTTACTTATGCTACAGCGTTACTCTACTAGCTTTACTTATGCTAGTAGCTTTACTTATGCTACAGCGTTATTCTACTAGCTTTACTTATGCTAGTAGCTTTACTTATGCTACAGCATTATTCTACTAGCTTTACTTATGCTAGTAGCTTTACTTATGGTACAGCATTATTCTACTAGCTTTACTTATGCTACTAGCTTTACTTATGCTACAGTGTTAGTTATTCTACTAGCTTTACTTATGCTACAGTGTTAGTTATTCTACTAGCTTTACTTATGCTACTAGCGTTACTGATGCTAGTAGTGTTACTTATGGTACTGGCTTTACTTATGATACTGGATTTACTTATGCTA
>VXCM01010179.1:0-16460 GCA_014773175.1 Lucifuga dentata | reverse complement strand
GTGTGTGTGTGTGTGACCGGTGTGATCACTCTGCGTTGTGTATATTAATGGGATGGGCAGCAGGGCTTCTTCTCAACACTGATCTTTTTATTCTGACGTGAAATGAAAATAAAATAAATAAATAAAAATCCTCCACAAATCATCAGCTCCTGCAGAAAAGAAATAAAAGAAACCAGAAGCATTAGTGCAGCCTGCCACAATATCAGGCGCTAACGCAATCCATCCAAATCTAAATAAGTTTAAAGGCCAATCCGTACAAATTTTTATGTCAATAGATTCCTGATTACAATATTATATCGAATTAGATAAATTTGAACACTTTGGTGGTTACAAAATTAAGGATCATTGTGGATGAATATTTGGGAGCAGTCGGAGAAATTTGGCACCCACCTCTCCCATAAGCAGTCACAGCAAAAAGGGGAGAGGGAGGGTGGAACCGGAAGCTAATNACCCACCTCTCCCATAAGCAGTCACAGCAAAAAGGGGAGAGGGAGGGTGGAACCGGAAGCTAATAGCTGCGAAAAATGGGGGGTGCAGGAGGAGACACCGACACACAAGTAAACCAGTAAACAGTGGAGGAAAAAGAAAAGAAAAGAAAAACAAAAGAAAAAAACAGATTTTGTGTAATTATATGAAGTGTATAAATGACCCGGTTACATATATATACAGTATGTATACACACATATATATATGATATTTCAAATTACCTTCAGCTTTACGATGGCTTAAAGTAGCTAGTATGTCAACCCCCAGTGTTATGAGTGATTAATCAAAATCAAAAACGTAATTAAACTGCATTTGATCCCTGTCCATACATGGCAGAAGTTTGAAGCTAAAGTGTTTTGGACTTGAGCTGTTCTCGTGTTTGATGCGTGAAGACGTGAGCCAGAAAAGCTTTTGTGCTGAAAATTGCTGCTTATCACAATCTGACTGACGACAGCATGAAAGAAATGAGAGAACTGTTGATACCGTGGCTTCAGCGACTTACCCTCCTGTCTGCTGCGGTGAGGTATGAAAATACAGCTTTTTATGGTCTGATATTACTTTTATATCTTTATACCACAGACGTCACTGGAGATTGTGATCTCTTTTTTTGAGAGTTTGGGATAAAATAGTGCAATTATGTTTTCTTACCAACATATAACTTTATTTACAGCAAGACGGGAAAGAAAAGGAGGTAAATAGTAACACAGCAGGATGAGGGCGTGTCTGTCACCTCTCCTGTGGGCGTGTCTCTGCTGGTGTGGGCGTGTCTGCTGGTGTGGACATCTCTTCTGTGTTTGTCTCTCCTGTGGGTGTGTCTATGGTGATGTGAGCATGTCTCTCATCTGTGAATGAGATTATGTCTCTTTTGAAGAGACATAATCTCTCTGCTCTCCTATGGGCATCTGTCCTGATGTTTTGTGTCTGTCATCTCCTGGGGGTGTGTCTACCCTGATGTGGGCGTGCCTTCCTATTAATGATGGCACATCTCTCCAGATGTGGGCGTCTCTCATATTGTGGGCGTGTTTCTCCTGATGTGTGCTTGCCTCTCCTCCCATGTGGGCGTGTCTGTCCTGTTGTGGGCGTGTCTATCACCTCTGCAGGTGCTTCTGTGGTGATGTGGGTGTGTCTCTTATTAAATGGCAAACAAATGTACAGCAGAAGAAACGCTAATTAAAGTTTGTTGGGTCTCCGTAGTTTCGCAGAAGACATGAACTGTTGCGCTGATTTTCTTTTATGAAGCTCCACGTTATTTTTTAGACATTTAAAAATGATTCTCTGAGCTTCAACCAGGAAACTGAAGTCAACAACAGGTTTCTTTAGTTATTCATGCATAGGCACAAAGTGAATGTCATCATTGCAGACCCAACTATAAAAAATTGCCAGCATTTAGCCGCTGACTTTGGAGAAATGACATTCTTTTTCATTTTGGCAAAATAATTAAAAGCTCATATAATACGCTGATTTAATTTCCTCCACAGATAAACACGTAAAATGTCTGCATGTGAAGATTCTTCTCAGTTTCCAGTTAGAGAGGAGAAGCCAAACGACTTCTACACAGATGCAATGCAAAGCATAGGAGAGCGACCTCTAGTGGAGAGGACTCAGCAGTGCACAAATACACATGCACACACACACACACAAGCCATTTTGTTCATTTTGTTTTGGTTTTATGTCAAACTGGACGAAAGTGTTCTGCTGCAACATCAGCACCCAGAGTTTCCTCAAAACAACAGCCGGTTGGGTTAATGTTGGCTTACAAGCTGATAACATAAAACCTCCACAGAGGCGTCTTTATGACTTCTGATCTCCCTCATACGAGTCTCAGTTTTTGGAAAAATCGACGTAATTTTCAGGTAAACATCTTTTTCCTGTAAGTGGCTCAGATACAGCAGAGCTCCGTCTCACTTTTATTGACCTAAAGGAGAGGAGAGAGGGCTGCTGCAGTTTGGATACTGGAAACTGTGTGTGTGTGCTGACTGCAGGATGTGAGTTGCTACCCCACATATTCTGGATCTAAGACAGAAGAAATTTCTGGCCTATAGAAAATCAATGCTAACAGCACAGTTTTCATGAAATTTAGCACGTGACTCATTTTTTAATGGAAGATCTGCTTATTTTGGTGGTGATCCAGATCACATTCTGAATCACGTGATCCAGAAGATCTTCTTCTTCTTCTCTCTATTTCTTAGCAGGATTCTGACAATATAAATTTGATTTGCTGGCATGAAATGTAGACACCAGATAAAATTTTTTGACATAAATACTATAATTTCAGGTGATAATGCTGAGTCTTTTAGAGGAGGGGGGTGCGTNTGTTGGGGGGCGGGAGTTCATTGGGGATGTTACTGGCTTTGGTGGAGGTATGTGCTCTCTGAGGTTTTTGGAACAAAAGAAGATGTTCACATCTCTTTTATTTCTCTACCTGTGGACTTGTGTCTGTCTTGCTCTTTTCACTCTTTATTCACTAATCTAAAATGCCCAGAGCTCCTCTCTTTTCCATATTAAACAACAATGGAGGAACTAATCTTCTAATCTAGTAAAAGTACTACTCCTTGTGAAATATGACTCCTGTCAGAGTCATAAATAATGAAAATTTGAAAGTTAAAATGAAAGTTTTTCAGGAATAAGAGGAAAATTTTGTTCCGTTACTCTTTGAGATAATTAAGAGAGCAGTGTTATATAGCTTTCCTCTGAGAAAGAATCGTGTTTGGTAGCACATCATTCATATTCTACAATATGACCTAATCACACACCTGTGTGTGTGATTAGGTCAACAGATCCAGGGTTTCTTTGCCTTAGCTGCTCTACAAAGCCTAAAACTCCAGTCAGAGATAACGGGTACCACGACGCTGGTTATCAACCGTCTTTGTCAACCCAGGCTTTCCTCATCAAGCTCTGTGCACGTTCCCATAAAGGGGGCGTGTCAGCATCATTTACCTCTACTACCGGACAAAATGGACCAATCAGAGCTGTTTATTTCAGTCAGGAGGAGCAAAGTTATCATGCAGCGTTATGAAGATTTCAAACACATCATAACTGCTAAAAGCAACACGTTGCTGCAAATAAGGCTAGGGAGGAATGCTGCAGAAAGCTGCTGATAGTTTATACATAAGTTTTATGTAATTTACCACTCAATGCATCTCAATGCGCCGTTTATTCCTAACGTGATGCTGCACATTCTACAGCTCTGACACTTTAAACTTGATGCAGCAGATTTAAATATTATACTAAGAACTGCATTTAGGTCTGACACTGTCCATGTAGGATACATAACAATCACTAGTTTTTGACCATATCAAAGTGAAATTAATTTTATTAGTTTGTCGACTAATCAAATTTTTAATCAGTGTTCTATTAGCTGTATACTGTATACTATTAATGATGTAGTATACTGATTCATGATGTAGTACACTATTAATGTAAACATCATACTGATTCATAGTGAACTATTAATGTATGTTACCTGTGATTTTATAGAAGGCTTCTTTTATAGCGAGTGTGGGCAAATGGCCAGAGAACACCATATAATATGTTTGTGGTGGTGTATGGTGTATGGTGTAGTGTATGTGTATATATATATATATATATATATATGTATGTATGTATAAATGCAACGTGATGCAGTTTGCACTACTTTAAGTCACGACTCCGTTCAGTAGCATTCCTAATGCACAGCTCAACAAGTTTGCAAAGGGTGACGCTTTTTACAGTCGATTTCAAGCCAAAACTCTTAACATAAACTGGTCCGACCAGGTTATGTCTGCAGCATGAGTTGCCATGGTGATCCAGCNAACTCTTAACATAAACTGGTCCGACCAGGTTATGTCTGCAGCATGAGTTGCCATGGTGATCCAGCCAAAAGAGAGCCACCTTCGTGGTCCTGAAAACCCTGGCTTTAGGCTCAACTTACCTCGCTAACACACTAATCTCATTTTGTGGTACAGCCCTCAGGGATGAAAAATCCCAAACTGCCATAAGGGTGAAGCAGAGAGACGAATCAAAGGCTGAAGTCCATACAGAGTTCCTGTAACAATCTGGAAGCTGCAAACACAACAGGAAGCTTCATCCCACAACAATTACACCCAATTTACACTCCGCTGACATCCCTCCATTAGCTGGTTTCATGGCAGCTCATCATGTGACCTTGACAGTCCTCTCCTGAGTGTCATGTGACCTTAACAACTCTTGGGTGATACTGGGTGTGAGCATCCTGCCTGATATTCCCCATCAGCCAGAGAAATGAAGAAACTTCTCAGATAAGTGATGAAATGTCTGCAGCGGATGGGTTCCATGCTGCTAATATTAAACTTCCTGGATAAATGAGAAGAATCTACATAACCAGCTGTAGCATCTTATGAGTTCATCTCAGGTTGAATTTTAGGAGCTGCTCATGTACTTTATGCACTTCTGATGCTGACATTTTGTAGTCAAACTAATTCTTTTCAGCGGTTCAGTGCTTTTACATTTGTGAGCTTGCTAGCATGCAAGCTAATGTTGGTTTACATGTAACACTTTGAATTCTGATAGAAGTTTTTACACAAAGCTGTCGATGTCACTGTAGCCTAATTTATCAGGCTAAATTAGAACTCTGGGAAAATTAAACTGGAAAAAAAGGGATATTTTGCTGGAAAAACTCTGGGAAAAGAATGTAAGAAAAGAAACAGATGATGAGACGACAGCAAATCTGGTTAATCCTACAGCTGACACGAGCATCATGGGACAAAATGCAAATTCAAAAAGGAAAATCTACTTTGAGGGATTAATAGTGAAGAAAAACGTGGAGTTTACAGGGTGAACAGTGGTGCCAGTAGGACTGTTACCATGGAAACACGACTCCTGCTTCCTACCTCAGACATAGCCTGGGAGCAGGTGGCTATCTTCCTCTTAGATTTTCTTAGTCTTATTATAATTACTCTGATTTTTGTGCTACAGAATCTTGTGCAACAGATAGAAAATCGGTTCAATGCAGCAGAGGAGCGAAATGTCATTCTGCAGCCAGAACCCTGGCATGACCAGCATCTCCACCCGGCAGGAAGATCCTTTATCAGACTGACTGAAGAACCACACAGAGGACAGCCTGTATGATAAAGATTTACTTACAGTAAATACAGGAAAGTTTAGACGTCATGTCAAATGTTAGATGACATCAAAAATTTAAATCCTTTATTTCTCTTCATTCTACATTTTTCAGTCATACTCTTCATTTGTTCAGTGGCGGGCCGTGTATTTTACACTTACGCCTTCAGAGCTACAGCATGACACTAGGGCTACATGCTGCTGTTATTAGACGTAACCAGCCCATATTCACAGTGACAGTAACNCATGACACTAGGGCTACATGCTGCTGTTATTAGACGTAACCAGCCCATATTCACAGTGACAGTAACCTAACTGCAGAGACATGAATAGGATGTAGCATCATTACGCGTTATGACAGGATGCTGCATCACATATAAACATGGCATAGCCTAAATCAGTGTCATTACCAAAGAAACAAGAACAAACTCACAACAACCATCACATTTACTCATACGACCAGCAAGTAAGCAAAAATGCTGTAAAACACAAATAACACAATCAGATTCAACAGGCTTCTCCATAAAAATCCATCAGACTTACCAAAGCTGCTCATCATCTGAAGACAAAGTCCATCCTCCTTTCTGTCTTTAGAACGAGTTTAACGACACGCTGTACATTATCAGTGCATTTCAGTTCCAAAATGTGAAAAAAAGCATTATAAATCCATTTCTTCTCCTCCTTCAGCCATTGTGTTTAAAAAAAAAAAAAAAAAAAANTGGCAAACTCAAAATCTGATTGGTTAAACTATATGACAATGAACAACATCGTCCCATTTGCTTGAACAGCAGAGGAGATTCACTGGAGATTCTGAAGGCCTCAGGCTAGAATTTTTTACCCGGAGACAGCACAGGAGGAAAATCTGATTGGATAAAATTTCTAATTTATATGCGCTGCACTGGAAGCAGCTAAACTGAGGGAGAGCGTAGCGATGAAATGACGTTAATAGCAAAACTTATGGGAACGAACTTTGTAAAATACAGATAGCATTAATAAAACATATATTAAATTATAAAAACATATTTGATGATTCTGACAATCTCTAAGCCAGCAGAGAAGGCTTTGCTGGCCCTGACTGCACACCACTGCATTTGTTACTTATTTACCCATATTTGTGAGGAGATTACAGTGATCCACATAGACAATCCATGTCAGAGCTGATCCCATTAGCTACAGAAGCATCGTACTGTACCATCTCTCTGCTGGCAGATAGAGGGTGAAACAGGTCAGCGGCGGCCTGACAGCAGTACAACGTGCTCAGAAGGTTTAATAGTTTTGCTGCTTTGCCAGCAGTGGAATCCAATTCATTTCTTCCCTGATAAGATGTGAGGGAAGCTTGTAATTGCTTCTTCACTACAGAGACTGTTCAGCAGGAAGCTTTTTTTTCCTGCTGACATGTTCTTAGGCCTTCAGACTGTATGATGTGGAAAATGCCATGACGTATAAAGTGCAGGACACTGTGGAACGGCTGGAAGAAACCGTCAGTTTCTGCTCAAGCGATATGTGTGCTGATTATGTGCAGAAAGAAGAACAGTTGCTGTTAAAGTGTTGGAGAGATTTCTTCTCTGAACTTACTGTATAACTAGATTTAAAGCTGATTGTTTCCATTTTTACTGAATTTTTACTTTTCAATAAAAAAAAAATATACAGTTTGATAAATGGTGCAGGGAACCTTGATTTTGAGTTTCCGTGCATCCAAAAGCTGTTCTGGTAAGCTGAACACTGGAGGAAACTTTCCTCCTTTTTCCTTTCTGACACAAGAACTGGGAATATCGCATGACGCTACTGAACATCCATTTTTTATACTCCATGAGGTTTCCTTTAGCCCTCCCTTCTATTCTTTGCTTTCCTTTTCTATATATTTCTGTAAGTTGTTTTCTGTTGTTGTGTCATTTAAATCTCTGCTTCTGTGTTGACTTGATTTAGTTCACATAATCAACAAATCAGGTTCAGCAGACCTCTCTGTCTGCCCAGATCATCAAATTCTGTTACCCGACCAGACGGCTAGCCTTCACTCCCCACAACCAGCAATGAGCCTTGGATGCCATGATCCTGTTGCCGGTTCACTGGTTGTCCTTCCTTGGACCACTTTTGTAGGTACTGACCTGCATACCAGGAACGCCCCACATGACCTGCCGTTTTGGAGACACTCTGACCCAGTCGTCGAGCATCACATGTTGGTCCTTGTCAAAGTGGCTCAGATCTTCATGCTGCACATTTTTCCTGCTTCAACAACTTCTACAACTGTTGACTTGCTGCTGATATATCCACACCTTGATGTTATTCACTTCCTGTCAGAAGTTTAATGCTGTGGCTGATAGTACACACCACCTCATGTATTCCAGAAGAAGTGACAAATGTGAAAACAAAAAAACATCTCCCTCCTGCACTTTCTGATCACAGCCTGGCTGAGTTTGAGCTGTAGTTCTTCATTTCCGGTACGACGATACCGGAAATGAAGAACGTCTCCACTTCTCAGACAGAAACAGAACTGACAGTTTGTCCCAACATGTGAGCGTTAACAGCACAGTGTGAGGAACAGCAGAAGTTATTACACTCAGTGTGCACACTAGTGATCCTGAAGGCTGCTGGAAGGCCACGTGAAGCTGTGTATGAGGCGTGTGTGTGACGCGTGTAAGGCATGCGTGAGGCGTGCATGAGACGTGCGTGTGAGGGATGCATGAGGCATGTGTGAGGTGTGCGTGAGACGTGTGAGGCGTGTGTGTGAGGTGTGTCCATGAGGTGTGTCTGAGGCATGCATGAAGCGTATGTGTGAGGCATATGTGAGGCGTGTGTGATCTGCTGACATCGCTCCTCAACAAACAGCAGATGAGAGCATGTTGGTTCTGCTCTGCTCAGATGTCTTACACAGACTGATGTCTGATAATCAAATTAAATGAGTTGATTAAGCTGATTTCTTAGAAAGAAGAGGAAGTAGAAACGGAGATGATGCTTTCCTGACTGATTCTCTGCGTGTGAAATTAGACTGAGCAGCTGATGGAGTGACAGCGTGTCTGTGCAGCGTGGCCCGGGGTGTGTGTGTGTGTGTGTGTGTGATGCCAGTCAATCCTCACACAGAAGGAACTGGTGGCGTATGGCGTTTTCCCAGTGACATACAACCAGATGCTGTATTTATGCGGCTCTGCTGATGTTAACATGAAATATACAACAAGTCATTCATATCCCGTTTACACACGATTATATAATACTATCCTGGTTTCTGATTGGAGTGTTTTTGACTCCTGTTTTTTTGAAAAATCACATTTCCATATCAGATAGATTTGTAGACCTGCAGCTGCTTCCTGTTGTTTTTATCCAGTATCTGCCTCTATCTTAACTTATTTGGTTGACTTTGGACATTATTTGTCATTTTTTAAAAGTGAACTTTTTAACTGTCTGTACAGACTTAAATTTTTAGAACTGTAACATCTTGGTACTGGTTCACAACAGTTTAATATGATTAAAGTTAGGAATTTGGTTGGTTGTTATTAATTTTTACTGAGCGCAAAAGTGAAATGTTTTGATGTTTGGATAAAATCTCATGACCAAAAGCAGTAATGTACCTACAGCCTCCTACAGCTAAAATCATATACCTGCACCCCCCCCCNCCACCCCCACCCCGCAGGTGTGAAGGTGCTCAAGTTGACTTGGCGTTTCTGCACCACCTTACCAGCAGACAACGTCTGCAACTGCTGTGCCCAGTATTACTGGGTCCACGGTGTCTGCCGGTTAAAGTCCACCAGAAATGACGGTTTTGGATCAGGCTGGGTCGATTGCCGCCAACAGAAATACGTTAAGTACGCATGAAGAATGTTCTTCTCTGTTATTTGATACGGCCTGGCATGTGTTCGTAGCCGTTTGAGCATTCTTGTGCGGACAGAGATATTTTGTACAACGATGCTTGTGTGGACATAATTTTTTTTTAAACGGTGGGGGAAAATATCAGTTTAAAAAATATCCGTATTAGTGTGGACTCGGCCTTAAACATCAAGGTCAGCAGGCTTTTGTTACATGGTGCCTAGACTTTGAGTCGATCAGGGCAGCAGCAATCCCCCCTTCTCCTTTAAACCTCTTTTAAACACACATTTTTGCAACTTAACTTTTCAGTGAGTCTTTTCTGTTTCATTGTTTTACCTAATTTACGATCTTCTTCTTCTTCTTCTTCTTCTTCTTCTTCTTCTTCTTCTTCTTCTTCTTCTTCTTCTTCTTCTTCTTCTTCTTCTTCTTCTTCTTCTTCTTCTATACTTCCTGAGTTCTTTGTACTTTGATTTTTTTTGAACTTATTATTGGTGTTAAAACATGGTTTTACTTCCACCATTGCCCACATTAATTTGGAAATAAATGCTGCAGTGATTTCAGTTTTATCTTGTGTAAAGAAGCAGAAACTCTGATGCCGTCATGTTTTTTTCACTCTCCTGCAGATGAGCATCTCTGACAACGATCCTCCTGTGACCTTAAAGATGACAGACTTTCATTTCTTTCATTTGGCTTCTCCCATGTGACTCAGAACAGCAGTCGGCCATTAAAGTCGCTCCTGATGCAGCACAGAAATTCTCTTCTAAAGGAAGTATGTGGAGCCACTGCTCCGATTTATTTTAGGAGCGCTGGAATCAGATGGAGCTTATATTACCCTCATGGAGGTAATCAGAGCCCTTTGACTGGGCAACAACAGTAAATGCACAATTTGTGTTGGTATAGTTTTTTTTTTTTTTTTTTNTTTTTTTTTTTTTTTTTTTACACACTTTTGAAGCCTTTTATTTATTTGGGTAAAAGAACAGCACCTCCAAGTGGCTCATAGCTTTTTCTCTCTCTTTTTCTCATTGGTGGCAATTTTGTTCTCCCAGTGGGTGTTCAGAGAACATCAGGGGTTATGGCGGCAGGTGGATGTCAGTGATGGCGTTGACTATTGTCTATAACGATTGTCCACCGCATCCTGTGGTAGCCAAAACATCAGTCCTCCAATGAAACGAGTATCCGTTATGGATACTGCACTTTTTACAAGCATGAGTACCATCTGTGTAAAATGTGTCACTATCCGTACTCATCACGGAAAAAAAAAAAATCTGATTGGGTAGCTCTTACTAGCGCTGTGTCACATGGTTGCATGATCGTCCAGGCAGCCAATCACGGAGCTCCTCTCTACACAGAGCTGCTGCTGCTACTCCACACGATTCACAGCCTCTCTGTCCACACTAGCATAGTAGCATCTATTAGCTATAGTTTAGCATAGTAGCATCTATTAGCTATAGTTGCTATTCTCAGATTCAGCTCAACATTATTCTCAGTCCACAGCTAAACACACACACATTCATTTACTGTGGACATTCACACGAAGATGCTGATACTAACACACATTTCTACTAGCTTGTAGGCTAACTAGCCAGTTAGCAAGCGATTCTTAACTCTCTGGGTTAAGCCCCATCCACTGCTGAGTTAAGCCCCGCCCATCCAACTACAGATATGGATAACAGTTGGTTGAATGGATACAGATACGGATAATGATGGACTCACTCATCCCTAACATCCGAAGAAAGCTGCTTTCCAGAGGAAGCGTCTGTCTCTCTGTCGTTATTTAGTGCGGTTGTAGAGTTTATTTTGAGAGTAAGAACTAAATCTGATAGTATGAGGTTCACTCAGGCTCAAGTTAACGTCTCTCTGATCTTCTACAAAGATGTTAACATCAAATCACCACTGAAGCTCCTCCTCTTAGTGCTGGAAAACACTGACCAATGATATTGTTGATATTTTTCTAAATAAATTTTCATTTTATTTTTTTACTCTCAAAGGATCTTATGTTTGAATGTGGAAAAATACATTTTTAAAACAATTCCCTGGTGTCTCATTTTTATAATGCATGTCTTAGTTGTGGGGAAATGTACAGCTATTTAGTAATAAATGTCACTCATAATGAATAACAATCTGATTAAAATCATTAAAAGATGGTGTTTCTGTCAGGAAACACCAAGAGGTTTCAGCCTGATGCAGGTCTGCATTCATCCAAAAAAAAAGGTTAAAAATCCTCTTCTAATAAATTCTAAAACAAGAAGTTAGCCACAGCTGATTTGCTGATTTGAGGCGAAGTGTCAGATTTTTAATACGAATGAAATCTAAAAGTTAACATAAAAATGAGTCAAACATAAACTTTCCTTTCCTTTGGTGTGGTATGTGCTTTAATTCATTTTTCTTTAGAAAGGCCTTTTGTTGGTAAACTCCGTAGTTGTTCTATTGCCAAATATTCTCTGTCATCATCATCATCATCACAACTATCAACAACCAACAAAAGATTTTCACCATTAAAAATATCAACAGTTTCCTGCAGCAGCTTTGATTCCTGAACTCTGATGCTGAGGGATGAAATCAGCCTCTCATCTTTCTGTCTTTATTAGGATCCAGGAAATGAGCGGCATGCTGTTCTTCTGGTGGAACCTCAGAAATAGCCTCTATGACAGGTTTGTCAATCTGTGAGAGCGTTGATGCTCATTGCTGTGTCAAAGCATTCAGAACATGGTGACTCTGCTTTTCTGGTAAAGCTGTGAAAGTCAAGCTGCAGCATGGAGAAAACTCTGGAAGTGTTCAGACGTGAGACTGGCCTTCTCTTCCTCACACGGCCTGATCACGAAGGAGAGAAGGAGTGACGATCTAAAGGAGGTGCTGCTGATGTGTGTGTGTGTGTGTATGCAAAGGTGTGTAGTAACACATTTCATCTACTCTGTTACATTTACTTAAGTAACTTTTGTCACAAAATTGTATTTACTGAGTAGTTTTATTGCAGGATACTTTTAACTCATATTTGAGTATATTTTTGAAGATAAAAATATACTTTTATTCTGTTACATTTGGTCGCACTCTTTGCGTTACTTTTGATTTCACTGTTTGAATTTAGTCACGTTCAGTTTTTCTCTCACTGCCAAACACTACACTGTTTGCTTCAGCTTCCAAGTAGCCACACCCCCACCCTCCGTTTCCATGGTTTCACCCGGAACAGAACAGTCATGGTGGAATCAACAGCAGGAGGTTTAGAAGAGGCACATCCCTGGCCACACATTCAAACACTGTTTTCTGTTCAGTCTACCAAAACCAGCAGCTACATAACGCGTTGTCGTCTTTGTCTGCTAAAAATGTGACATTTCAGCTTCTAAGAATCAACATGGAACTTGAGGAAACATGGCAGTAAGCTGCAATGTTAGCTACTTAACTGGCTGCTGCTAAGCTAAGTTAGCATAGCTGTTCTATTCTGAGTAAATTCATGAGGTTAACCTAGCTAACTGTCTTAACTAGCTGCTGTGGGCTAATGCTAACTCAAGTTTTCCTGTCCTATTCTGAGTAAATTCATGAAGCTAACCTAGCTAACTGNTAATGCTAACTCAAGTTTTCCTGTCCTATTCTGAGTAAATTCATGAAGCTAACCTAGCTAACTGTCTGAATTAGCTGCTGCTGCTAAGGCTAACTCAAGTTTTCCTGTTGTCAGTAAATTCATGAAGCTAACCTAGCTAACTGTCTTAAGTAGCTGCTGCTGCTAATGCTAACTCAACTTTTCCTGTTGTATTGTGAGTAAATTAATGAAGCTAACCTAGCTAACTGTCTGAACTAGCTGCTGCTGCTAATGCTAACTCAACTTTTCCTGTTGTATTGTGAGTACATTCATGAAGCTAATCTAGCTAAGTGTCTTTACTAGCTGCTGTTGCTAATGCTAACTCAAGTTTTCCTGTTGTGAGTAAATTCATGAAGCTAACCTAGCTAACTGTCTTAACTAGCTGCTGCTGCTAATGTTAACTCAAGTTTTCCTGTTCTATTGTGAGTAACTTCATGAAGCTAACCTAGCTAACTGTCTTGGAGTCAGGCCAGAACTGTCATGATCTGTTATGTGGTAAATATCTGATTTATTACTGTCTACTGTTTCTTTTTATGATATGATTTGGATGTATTAGAAGCTACATATGGATACTTTGCATTTTTTTCCTCAGATGAGCACTTTATAACTGGTTAACTATTCTAAAGAATAAGCTTGATCAAAGTTACTCACTACTCAAGTAATCTTTTTAATAGACACTTCATTACTCTCACTAAGTCATTATTTTGGTGACTAACTTATACTTGAGTCACTATAAGCATAAAGTAACAGTACTTTTACTTGAGTACAGTTTCTGGCTACTCTACACACCACTGGTGCTGACCACCATTAAATGTTCCTTTAATAACTGATTGATCTTTATATACTCAATATTTCTAAACAACAAGAAGGTATTGCACTTGCAGCCTTGAGAAACTGATCACCATGAGACAGAAATCACCAGATGCTGTCACTATCAGACATTGGATGTTGAGCTTCCTGGATGTTTCTTTTCTAGAGCTTTCAACAGCTTGATCTGATGATGCTAAAGAGAACAATCTGACCACATGGCGCACAGCTGCTGATGTACTATCATGCTGTCATGTCTTCTTTATTTATTTATTTATTTATTTATTTATTTATTTACCGTCTATATGAAATAGCTCCCTCCTTTTTAAAATGTTATTATAAATTTTTTAAAATTGATTTATTATGCTTTTGTTATGTTCATGTTTGAATTTGTGTTCTTGGTTGGTTTGGTTGCATTGTACATGATGTAAGGGTGTGTTCTGAAAATGTAATAAAAATTTGATAAATTTTTTAAATATTTTAAATATATATATATATATATTTTTGAAACACAGTGCCTTGTACATCTACAAGGTTTGTTGTGAATATTCACGCTACCCAGAAAATGAAGCCTCATGTTTTCATTGACCCTTTCCTGTAGCACCATTATCCGGCTAAAATTTTCTTATGCGCAGAAGAAATATTAAAATTGTGCATTCATGTTCCTCAGAGGGTGATCCCTGTCTATTTACGACATTCCATAATATTTCCTCAAGCCAAGATCAGAGTGTTTACACAAACTCCCACATCTAATAAAATATCAGACAAACTATGAAATTGGTTCCTAAAGGGATATGAACCTCTTCACACCATGAGGGAGCTGCAGGAAGCATCTGCTAAACGTACCCAAAGGCCACATTCAACATGCTTGTGTTAGTCATGAGCTCTCAGTTATTAATTTATGAAAGTGCCTATAATTGTATAAGCCTCTGATAAAAATAAAGTTTTAGTTTTCTGATGAACAGAAACTGAATTTAAAGCTGGGTTTCTCTGTCTGCTAATCTGAGCATCCTGACCTGCCTTTGGTTTGCTGATTTCTACCTCGCCTCCTTTTTTGGCCTTGTTGTTAGCGTAGCCTGCTGCTATCTGGCGTTGAATGGAAGTCCGTGTTCTTGGACCACGTTTATTGCCTGTTTTGGAGCTTTTTCACCTGCCTGTATATGTGCTGATATACACGTAAACACTGTTTTACCTTCACTGGTTTGTCTGATTTTGGGTCCAGATTCAAAGACCTTAGACTATAAAAACCCTACAGGGTTTCAAATGATAAATGAATGTGAACCACACTACCATAAATACTCTAATAGTGGCTGGGGCCTTTATTTACCTCAACCTTGGAGAGAACCCAGCCTTTATAAGATACAGGCTTTTATTGGAGATGGGCCTTTGTTTCTAATTAAGGATGTATAACTACGTGCTTCTCGCCAGGCTTTCCCTTTGCTGTATCACAGTTTGTGTCCTTCAGTTTTCCATTAAAAACCCTGGAAATGATGACCGGTAAAATCTGTTAAGTCAGCCTCCCTGCAGCAGTTATTACGGTAGACGTGGTGAGATTCAAACCGAAATGAGAGCCTCGTAGCAGCTAGCAGTGTGTGTCCCACCGCTGATAGACGCACTGTAATACATTTAAGAAAATAAAATGAAATAAACTGCTGCTATGGAGACACATTTCACAGTGTGATCATTCCTCTATCAGCTTTTATAAAGGTTCGTTTTCATCCATTTTATCCACTTTTCTGTGTTGGTGTGTCGCTCGCTCCTCGCCCAGGAGGAACTCCATGTTTACGGCTTTGTTTCATGCTGAGTCCGGCCATTCCTTCTGGCTGAAAGGACAATGGCTAGAGGTTTTTAAAGTGGTTTGCTACTTAAAACGTATACTGTCATCTGGTTATGCAGCCCAGACTGGCTCAAGGGTGGAGAGAGAGAGAGAGANAGAGAGAGAGAGAGAGAGAGAGAGAGAGAGAGAGAAGTCGTTCAAACGATTTAGTAAGTCATTTTCCCCTCCTCCATTAGCCTCCCAGGCTGCGTAGTTAGCATTAGCAGCAGCAGAATACACTAATATTATTTGTCCGGACCAGTAAACCAACGTAAACCAACCTGGCCTTTATTGGGAACCAGCCATTATTTGAATACCAGCTTTTAATAGAGAATTTACGGTATATAAACATTCCCCCTGCAAAATAAATACCTCCAATGCACAAACACAACCAGCAGACGAGAACATTTATTTATCCAGAGTAGCCTCTTTATTTATCTGCATTTTTCTCTTTACTTTGGCAATAAAACAGTTAAAGGACCATACCATCCATTTTGCATGTTTGAGCCTAATATATTTTCAATTTTCATACATGTAACGTTACTGACAATCATTTCCCAAAGCATACTACTGGAACGGTGAATTAAAAATGTTTTTCCTACCTTCCAGACCTCCATTGGTTTCAGTTCATTCTGCTATTAAAATCAACTTGTTGATACTGTAAACGTTCTTGGGATAGGTAATCCATCATCACCAACAAGACGTGTATTCAGGTTTTTTTAGAAGTTACATAATTTTAGTGTTTAAGCTCAATAAAAAGCATGGAGTGAATATATGCCTCCGCCGGGGAATATAGTCCCAAAAGAAGACCTGTGTTTATGGAAACATTTAAAGGACCTGTGACGGGTGGGGTTTGGATCCAAATGCAGCACACAGTACAACTTTGACAAGTTAAGTTCTTTA
>VXCM01010178.1:0-10067 GCA_014773175.1 Lucifuga dentata | reverse complement strand
TACATATAGCATTAATAAAATATATATGAAATTATAAAAACATAATTTGATGATTCTGACAATCTCGAGGCAGCAGAGAAGGCCTTGCTGGCCCTGACGGCCCACCTCTGTGTGGAGCGCCCCCTGGTGGGGCGTGGAGGGANAGGCCTTGCTGGCCCTGACGGCCCACCTCTGTGTGGAGCGCCCCCTGGTGGGGCGTGGAGGGAGTGGGGCGCGCTTGCCAGGGCACACCTGAAGCCAAGCGGAACCAAATTTTGATTGAAAGTTTCTGGTGGGAGCAATGAACAAACATAATACCGTCTGCTAGCAAAGATTGGGGGGGGGGGGGGNGCAGAAAATCTAAGCCTGTGACCCATAATTCCTTGCACAGATGGATGATTCATGGGTGGATTTTACAGAAAAGTCTCCTACAACTTTGCATTATTAAATTACTGGAGTGTATTATTGCTGCAGCTCTTACTCCTCCATTACAAAAAGTCTCAAATTCTGACATGATAAAGATCATCACCAACTACTGAAATTATGGATATCAACAATTTGTACTGTACATTTGTTGTTATGGTCCTCTGAAATTGTAAACTTTGTTCAATTGCCTAACAGTGCAATGACAAATATCGTAACTGCTACCTCCTCAAAATTTCAGACCATTTCAATTATGAATTTTTTTTTATTATGGCCCTCTGAAAATAGCATCCATAAACTGGGTTCAATCACTGAGCACTGCAGTTAAAGTTTCTTTGTTAATGTGGCCACTACTCCTTTGTTAAAAAAACTCAACTAAAACCCTTCTATGGGACTACATGCTATGGTACTGTGTTTTTTTTTATTGATGAAATATGTATTTTAACTGCAAAAACGTCCAGTGTGGACTTCCTGGCTACTGGGAAACATTCTTAGTTCTGCTCCAGACTAACAATCTGTTCCATCAAGGCGTTCCTGCTCTCTGCAAACTGTCTTTTTTGTGTTTTGTTTTTTTACTATTTAGTCTATTAATTTCATGACTTCATGGCTCTGAGCTTCCACTGAAATTCTCATCCAACTATTATACTGTATGATTTGTACAGCAGGGAGACATGGAAAACGTGGAAAATACGACGTGCTGTGTGACTCCAGGAGCAGGACTGAGGACACTGAACTAAAGAAAGCCTTCAAACCCTTTAACATTTTAATGCTTCAAATGTGGGTGCAGTTTGTCCTAATCAGGAACAATGAGGCAAACTCTGATAAGATACAAAAAAAAAACAAAAAAAAAACAAAAAAAAAANCAAAAAAAAAAACACTATTTATTACTGTCCAAAATACAAAAGTGTACAAAGATCTGTTGATAAACAGTTTCATAAAAAAGAAATAGTGAGAAAAAGAAGCATGAAAGGCTGCAGGCATGATTTGCTGTGTTTCACTCCTGAAGCTCAGAGCGTGAGGAAGTTTCTGATCCTTTGATACTGATCACAATGCTGCGATACAAACGGGCAAAACTCCGTTCTGCTCTGCATGGCAGCAAGCCCAGAATCAGGTGTGAACCAACGGAGTTTATTTGAGATGGAATCAGAGGAGGTTTGGAGGTGTGGAGGTTCAGTTGTTGGAGGCTTGTTGCATTATGACTGAACACAAACTCAACATCTGCAGGTATTCATCGGCTCCATCAACCAGGCACTTATCCACCACCTGACACCAAACACAAGAATAAAATGAACACTTTCACACTTCAGAGTTCACTTTTCCCAATAAATTATGGTCCTAATTGTTGTTCATTTGTTATTGTAGCATTGATTCAGACACTGTTCTGATATTAATAATCATCTTTGCACCTCTGTATTCTAGTTAAAACAATAACCTCTACATTAAATGTGAACTATAGTGAATTATGTAGTTTTGTGTATTGTTCTTGAGTTTTTTGTGTATTACATCAAGCTTTTAAAGGACCATACCGATAGATTTGCATGTTTGAGCCCAATAAATACTACTCGCATCACGCTACATTACTGCCAACCATTGTTCCAAAACAAAAAACCATATTTTGTCAAATCCCATAATCCTTCAAAATTAAATGTCCAGTTGAAAAACCCACCATATAATTTGATGTTTCTCCTGCTAATGTGTACGTTTGAATGTACGTGTTAGCAGGCGTCATTTTTAATTCACTTTCTCATGAAAATGATGTGTAACAGAGTCACATCCATACGTGAGAGAGAGAGAGAAAGAGAGAAGCTTTGTACAGTTTCCTCCACAAATATTGGCATATTTGTAAATAAAAGCAAAATGAACTGTGAAAAAAACTGTCTATATTTCTCCTCTTGATCTTTCATTCAAAATATTAACAGAAATATAACCTTTTAATAAAGTAAAATAACTGAAAGAAAAATAAATTCTTATGATGAAACTGATATTTTTCTGAGTGGTCCTGGATGATGACGTGTGTATATTGATCCACACACAGTGATGATGATGATGACGATGATGATGATGATGATGGCTCCAGTGGACAAAGAATCTCCAAGCATCACAGCAGGAGAATCACAGACGTTAGTTAGTTTTGGGGTCAGAAAGTCTCCAAAACTACAGTCCCACTGAGAAAAATATTTGTTTCATGATAAGAATTTATTTTTCCTTCAAATGAAAGATCAGAATAAATAAAGACTTATTTTTTCACAGCCCTTTTTTTTTTTTTTTTTTTTTTTTTAAACCAAGGTGCCAATATTAGTGGAGGCTCTGTAGCTGCAACGTTTCACCAGAAGTTCATCCCACAATCTGACATGAATCAAGCTTGGTCTTATACAGTCTGAAGCAGCGTCTGTGTCTGTATCTCACAGTGTGACGTGAAGTTATAATCGCTTTCATTGCACAGTGTGTAGCAGCATTTACGCTGTGAACATACAACACAAAAGATTCTTTAAAAACTAATAATTACAACAAGAATAAAAAGGACAACAGGAAGTTTCAAACAGCTGCTGGGGGCTCAGAAGCTGCAGTTTAACCGCAGGAATCAGATAACTTACCGCCATCTTCTCTGCGATGGCTGATTTCTGCTTGTCGCTCAGGTTTTGCTCGATGATGGACTCGTGCAGCTGACTCAGCATCTGTGTGGCTGCGTAGCCTTCATCCACCATGTTCTGACAGAGGACACAGATTCAAAATCACAGAATCTGAGGCACAAACAGCAATGCATTTAAAAAAAAAATTCTATCCATATTTACTAGTTGTACCTTTAATGGCAAACTCTGCCTGAATGATTTCAGAAATCCCAAAACTTGCTGAATGGCTCAAACCACAACAAGTTTTCCTATCACCTTATATCTCAGCAACGTTATGGTGCACACTAGGGCCGACCATGATAATAGCAACATAATTTTTATAAGATAAATCATGATATTGTCGATAATGCAGTGTAATGATGTGATGAATTCTGTAATATAGCATTAAGGCTAACTGTTAGCCTTAATGCTATATCACTCCTAGTGTGCAGACGACATGTGAGCACAAATTACAAGCCGTCCTATCTGGCAGAGGTGAGAGAAATCGATCCTCACAAAACCTTACATGGGAAGTTAAAACATGGAGGGTCACCACACGAATCTCAACTGCTTTGGTTTTTGAAACCAGATCAGAAAAGTTTGTCTGGAAGAGTGGAGAAGTCAGAGCTCAAACTGAGTCTGTGCTTAGCATAAAAAGGAGACAAATCAGGACAAAGAGTCTGTCAGAGCACCCACCTTCACAGCAATCTCTAGTTTCTCAAATGTTCCTTTGAAGCAGATCTCAAGTAGGTTGTCAATCATTTTTGTAGGGATGATCTATGAGAGAGAGAGAGAGAGAGAGAGAGAGAGAGAGAGAGAGAGAGAGAGATGATTGGTGTTCAGTAAGACTCCAGGCTCTGAAGATCAGATTCCTAAAACCAGAGGACCATATTCGTTTCCTGCAGCCTCCTGTGTGACAGAAGTCTTCCTCACCCCGGCTATTTCGATAATGGCGCGCTCTGTGATCTCTTTATCCATGCTGAGGCGAGCGGCACTCTGGAGGAAGGTGATCGCTTTCCGCAGGTCACCCTCAGACACCCTCACCAACGCCGCAATACTCTGCAAGAAGAAGAAAATACAGTCATCTTCTGCAGAAAAACAGCTTCATCAACCTGAAACATCAAAATCAGTAAATATGAGCTTTAGCATATTAAAAATAAATGTGATATGTAAGAAAACATGCAGTTTTACTGATAAAGTTCCTGCACAACACAAGAGCTTTGCTGGCTTTTACGAGTACATATCAACGGCTGATTTTCAAAAACTCAATTTTTAAACCATTATAAAAATCATACTGTTTTATTGTATTCCCAGTAATATCAATTAATCTGATTAAAATAGGGTTAAAATAAAAAAATGTAAATTAATTAACAAAACACAAGTAATGTACAGTTTTAGCAATATTTCCTGGAATGCACAAATAAAAAAATATGACTTTACAACTTTATAAAAATGGAGTTTGTATTTGCAAATGAACTTTTCTTTTCTTAACATATGTTAAAAACCTTACTGCTGGAGTCAGCAGCTGTTTAATCAATCCAAACACAATAACCCATAAAGACAAGTGAAAAAAGTTATAAAAACACAAAAACAACAAATCCCCTGAAATGTCTCATTTACACGAGTTAGTTCAGGACTTTGTCAAAACATAATTACAGTTCAGATGACCTTCCATGCTTATTTGAAATTTTCGTTTGTCTCTCAGGTTTTTATTACGTTTTATTCTCTATTGATTGTGTCTGTGTTGTTGTCACTGTCCTTGTATTTGTTCGGCCTCTCTGCTGCAACCAGATTGTTCTTTTGGAATCTTAAAGACTGGAGTTGTTGTTATATGCAGGGCTGCATATGAGTGGTACATGTGTACGCATGCATGGCCTCAAAGGAAAAATGAGCATCTGCTCTCTGCAAACTTAAACAGTATGAGACTCGTGCTCAGTGTCTTCCTCTCCATCTCCCTGGTTTCATTCTAATGACAGTAGTGACATTTGGGAGCCGAGTGTGTTGATCAGAGTGGAAAGGAGACACACCTGCTGCAGGTCGGAAACCACATTCTGCCGCGACCTGCAGCACAAACAGCCCGTTTGTGCTGCAGGTCATGTAGTCCTCACTGCATGTTTTTTAAGCAGCAGGAATTATCCGTGATGAATTTAGAGGTACTGTGAGTTTGAGCACGTACACTGTACTCACAGACACGTGTGTGCATGTGTGTGCACGCCCTAGGGCTGTACCATATCGTATTGTTCATGATATTACCAGTATAACTTCTCATACGATAAATTCATTATATCATGATACTGATGATATTGTGACATGATGACCTGTTGAATTTTCACATTATGACCAACAAGAAGAAACAAAACTAACATGTCTGAAAGTATCAGGTCAGCATCTAAAGAATTATTTCCTCTGTTGTTTGAAATGCCTCAGCTACAAGCTAAATGCTAACAGCTAAAGGTGGAAACACAACAAATTAGCTTCTCCATCTGAAGCAGAAACATCTGGTGAATATCAAGAAAGTCACATGAGGAGGAGAGCCAATCAGCTGATTTGAGATGCAAAACAAACAGGAAGTGCCTCTGACTCAATAGCTGGAGCGTTAGCTAGCTGTACTTCCTGTAGCAGAAAAAGCTAAGGTGGAGAGAAATTAGCTTTGCAGTGACTTGTTGTTGTGGTGTATGAACAGTATTAGCTTAGCCGCTAACAGTGTTAGCTTAGCCACTATGCTAACTTCAGGTGAGTTCTTGACTTGTGGTGGATCTGGACTTCAGAGCGTATTTAAGTTTAGCATCATAGAGGCTAATTAGCTCTGGAGGGAAAATCATAACCTGCTAAAGATCAGATCTGATGACATCATCAGTCATTTTATTTATGTTTTATAACGACTGAAGATGAGCAGCTAAAGCTAATCTGAGTTACTGTTTACAAGCTAAAATATTACAGGATTTAGTTATTTCTACTTTTACTGAAGGGAAAAACTCTACTGTTTCTACTTTTACACTGATTCATGTTTACTCATGTTGGTACAGTTTGCAGTATTATTTACTTGTAAAACCACCATGACAACAATGTTCAATGTCACACTGTTCATATCGTCTTGAATAGCGTTATTGCAAAAATACCTGCAAATATGATATTATTTCAAGGCTTTATCAACTGTTGCATTTCAGTTTTAACAAATTTGCAGAGAATTTCACCAGGAAGCTGTTTAAATGACAACAGAGGCCCTGAAGTGACTTCTTTATGCAAAATAATGAATTAATCTAACAATATTTCCACTATATTTCAATATTTAAAAAATGTATCTAACAGATTACAACAGTCAACAATCTCTGTTAACACATATTAAATAAATTTAGGTCCATTCCCCCAATTACACACATTAGGCGCCCAGTTCTATTGTTCGTTTCCTAAATGTCAACATTTCCACCCTGCTGTCACATTTCTTTTATTTCTTTTATCTCTCACCTCCTTGGTGTACTTGAGATTCTCCTTCTCACAGATCTCCAGCAGACGCTCTTCTTGAATTTGATTGGCCAAAGGTTTGAAACGAAACTTGGAACATCTGGAGGTCAGAGGCTCAATGATCCTAGAAAACACACACACACACACACACACACACACACACACACACAGCATGAAGAAGGTCACAGAGACAAAGTGTGTTTTGATCTGCAGAGTCTGAGAATCATAATGAGTTATGACTGACAGCTGAGCCGTGCTGTTCTTCAGGTATTAAATTAACAAACACTTGCCAAAAACCAAACTATGCTTTAGGAAAGTTAAGATAAACCGTTTTACTACAGTATGAGTCAGAAGTAAGTACACCCTGTCTATTAGGAAAAAAATCAGAGTTTTTACTTTCTGTACGTGAGGTCTAGGTTGGATAGCCATTTGGATCTGTTGAGCCTTTATTGTAGCACATATAACATTAACTGAAATGGGAAAACACGATGTCTGGTCAGATGTCTAACCTGCTGATGTAGTTACAGATGAGACAGAAGCGAGTGGTGCGGGACTCCTTCTCCATGGTGCGTCTGAGAGCGGCCTGGGCTGGAGCCGTCATGGAGTCGGCCTCATCCAGGATGATGATCTTAAAGGGAGGACACGGCTTTCCACTACAGAACGACAGCAACAAAACAACAAAAACACAGAAATGCAGGAAATGAAGTCATCATGGCAGGACGATGAGAAGAGTTTATCTGCAGGTTCAGACAAGTTACATTAAACACACCAATTACTTTATGTTTAGGGACATTATTTTTATTTACAATTATTCATTCACACTGTTTAGTTTACATGTTTGCCCAAATGTGTTAAGTGGCACAGCTAAAAAAATCTGAAAACAAACGCATAATGGTGACGACAGCCTGAACCCCAAACAAACAAGAATATCACGTTTGACTCAAACACACATACAGAGTAGTGACATCAATGATACTGATGGAAGATAACTTCTACTGTCTTTTCTTGGTTTTCTGCTCATTTTGCTCCATATTCTGCTTTATTTCACTATTCTGCAGCTGTAGCAAACTTTTATTGAACCTGGGGATTATGAGGTCTATCTGCTCTCATCTGCAGCTCCGCCTCACTGTATCACTTCCTGTTTGGTTTGTGTTAGAGTCGGTGTGGGTGTCATGACCAGCATCTAGATTATCAAGATAATTTTGTTTCTATATATATATATATATATGTATGTATGTATATACACATATATATGTTTCACAATATGGCTCGTGTATGTAAAATCACAGGTTAAATAAGCTCATTGATGTATATAACTCCATGTCAAAGTGTGATGTCAAATGTAAATAACATTAAAAAAAAAATCTTTTACATGTTTTACACCTGATTTTAGATTGATACTTTACTGATCCCAAGGGAAATTTAAGCATCCAGCTTAAATTAGCTTATATTATGAAAGTAATTAAAAAGTAAAGAAACACAATTGAGTAAAAACAGATTTTGTCTGTTCTGAGATAAAATATACTGTTTATATTGATTTTGGAATGAAGTGAAACCAGTGGAATTATGGAAAGTAGGAAAAACAATTATAAACTTTACCATTCCAGTAGTATGTTTTGGACAAAGGCTGGCAGTAACGTAACAAGTATGTGGGTTGTATTTACTAGACTTAAATATGCTGTGTAGAAAATCACCGGTATGCTCCTTTCAAACGTTTTAATAATAATTTTGGATAAATGAATTCAAGACTTAAGGATCTGCAAACACCCTGAACAAATACAAAAACACGCAACAACAAATTAAATCCATAAGTCAGACTTTCAGGATGCTGTCAAATAACAGCAAACAGGAGTGAACGACGCTTTCACGTCTTCATTTCACTGGAACACACACATCAAAATAATCATGAAGAAGCCTCTGACTCACTCAGATCGAGTCCCGGCAACGGTGAGCTGGGCAAAGTTCTTCACCTTCTCCCTGATGACCTGGATGCCTCGTTCATCTGAGGCGTTGAGCTCCAGCACCCTCTGCCTGTAGAGCTCGTTACTGCAGGAGAACAGGCCATCCACTTCAGACTTTCATTTTGGACAGTTATCCGTTTTACTTCATTCTAAAAATTCTAGAAAATAAAGGGTCTCAGAAAATAAGGTTAAACAAATATTACAAATCCAGCACATCCAGAAATAAATTATTATCAATTATCAATTACATTCTTTATTGATTTGATTGTTCTACAAAATTAAAGAAAGTTGTCAAAAAATGAAGAAAAATTCAAAAAGATTCAACTAGAAGAAAGACATTTAAGAGAAAAAGATTTACAAACCTGATAAGAACTTATTAACATTCTCTTCACTTGATGATGTTCTTTGTTTTGCTGTTTTTGAGGGGTTTTTTTGTGGTTTACAGGTTTGGCAAAAATGTCTGAATTTTGTATTTTTTAATTTTTTTTTCACAGTGCAGCTTTTTGGTGGCAAATAAAACAAATTCAACAACAAAAGTAATATTTCATTGTGAAAAAATATTCGACCCCCTTCTGATTTCTTTTCTTTTTGTGTGTATCTCATAATAAACTGTTTCAGATCTTCAAACGAAACCTAACATAAAACAAAGGCAACCTGAGTAAACATAAAATATGAGTTTTTAAGTGATAATTTTATTTATTGAAGCAAAGAAGTTATGTAAATATCAACTAGGCCTGTGTGAAAAAGTATTTACCCCCCTAGTTACTAAATCCTCTGATCTACCAAACTTCATTGATAACTGGTAGCAGCTGGACTAGACACACCCAGACCTGATTACTAGCAGCCCTGTTCAATCTAAATATCATGCAAACAGAACTTTTTCTGTAATGTGAAGCAGCTGAAAGGTCTCAGCCAGCAGCAACGACGCCTCCATCAAAGGAAACTCCAAAAGAGATGAGGAAGAAGGTGTTTAAATATATCAGTCTGGAAGGTTCCAAAGCCGTTTGTAAGGCTCTGGGACTCCAAAGATCCACAGAGAGCCGTTATCTTCAGATGGAGAGAACCTGGCTCACTGTGAACCTTCACAGGAGAGACGACCTTCAAAACTCCTCAAAGAGCAGCGACGACTCATCCAGGAAGTCACAAAGAGCCAAGGAAACATCAAAAGAACTTTAGGCCTCTCTCACCTCAACAAAGGTCAGAGGTCATGACTCTACTATTAGAAAGATACAGGACAAAAATGGCCTCCATGGGAGAGTGGTGAGGTGAGAACCACAGCTAACCAAGAAGAACATGAAGTCTCAATTTAGCCACAGCACACCTTGATGACCTCTGACCTTTTGGGAGAATGTTCTATCAACAGATGAGTGGAAAGTGGAACTGTGTGGAAGACAGGGGTCCTGTTACATCTGGCATCAACAAATCACAGCGTTCCACACCAACACCATACCTACGCTATGCATGGAGGTGGTAGCGTGATGATGGGGTTACATGGAGGTGGTAGCGTGATGATGGGGTTACATGGAGGTGGTAGCGTGATGGTGGGGGGTTACATGGAGGTGGTAGCGTGATGATGCGGTTACATGGAGGTGGTAGTGTGATGGTGGGGGTTACATGGAGGTGGTAGCGTGAT
>VXCM01010171.1:0-10076 GCA_014773175.1 Lucifuga dentata | reverse complement strand
AATTATGCAACGACAACTGTGTTGGGGATGAATATCATGAACTGTTTGAATGCACAAATATGGAAACAATGTAATCTAGAGGAAAGTATTTGCTGAAGTATTATGTTAGGTATCCATCTACTTTAAGTTGGTTTTGTTATTGCAGTCAGAGAATCCAAAAATAATCCATAACTTGGTGCCTTTTTGAAAAATGTATTAATTTTGTNATTGCAGTCAGAGAATCCAAAAATAATCCATAACTTGGTGCCTTTTTGAAAAATGTATTAATTTTGTGTAAGTGATTTAGGTTGTTTTTTTCTTCACCTGTACTGCCTTCATACGTATTGCTATATGTATTGTTTGTACTCCATATCATTTATATGGTCACAAGTCTAATAAAATGAAATGGAAAAATTGAATATATTAGTCTCAAACATGCAAAATGGATGGTATGGTCCTTTAAGTTGCATGCAAACATATTGAGTGATGTCACTCTGGCTGCTAAAGTAACAAAGTAAAGTTACTGTTGATATTTGGTTGATATTTGAACAAAGTGTAACAGACTGGATGAAGGTCATAAAGTCGGCCATTACCAGATAATGCGAGATATTCTTCATCAATCAAAACAGATTTTTCTGCTGTTTTGACTTTTCTCTGTGGTCTGACATTCTCAGCTTGGACAGAGCTCCATTTGCCATGTTTTACATTCATCTGCATTACTGTAGCCACGGCCTGAGAGACAAAGACGGTCGTTACAGTGGAGGTGTGAGGACTGTGAGTGGCTGCCATTGGAGGAATAAAGGAAAGGGGGACAGCTATTTAAAAAGTTATTGAATCAGGAAATTCCTCAAACTCTTAGTGGGGGTGGCCATTGCAAGGCTTAGCTGACCCTCAATATGTCCATTCCCCACCCCTCTCATACCCCTGGGTAGACTCGAAAATGGGCTCACTGGATGTCCCTTAGTCAGCACATGCAGGGGACGGGGACAATAGGTCCATTCTGCCAACAAAAGAGGGCATTTAGGCCGTCACATACCCTGGTGACTCCAGGGGTGGGGACGTTGGGGGGGCAGTGGGAGAGAGGAGGGTGGAGATATAGGAGAGCTTGGGGACTTCAATGGAAAAAAAAAAAAGAAAAAAAAGCTAGCTATAGAAAGGGGTCAGCACTGGCTAAAAGCTAAGCTTACCTATGGGCCAGGTCAAAGGTCAGGGACTAGACACACAGAGGAATCCCTGTGGTCGTGCAGAGATACAGAGGTAGGGGGGGTTGGGTGTCAGAGAGAAGGGACGGTGTGGGTTGATGAGTTTTGAAGTGATAAGGACATTGACCAGATTTGAGGAATTTTATCTCAACCAATCTGCAGGAGGTTGTGGCGCTCTTTCTTTCGCGATGGTTATGTTCAGGTTTTTTCTGAGCAACTTCTCCAAACGGAACATTATTCTTATTATTCACTAACATTATTCCTTCTTGAAGGCCCCTCCAGGTGTGTTAGCTTAGCCTGGAGCTGTGCCTGCAGCCTTAGCATCTCTGCCATCACCGCCTCAGCATTCTGCACTTGCTCCTTGCTCCCTGTAATTTTTGCTTCAGTTTGAATTTGTTTTTACATTTTTTTTTTTTTTTGGTTTTTTTTTTGTTCTTTGCAGTCTTTACAAAATATAACACATTTCTTTGAGAATCAGACTCAAATTTATCAATTCCTCTTCACATGCTGCTCTGTCACCATCTTTGCTAGCCACAGGAGGGTTATCTCCATCTTGTCCAAGGCCTTCATTATTCTTACCTGGGTGTTTTGTGCTTATTTTTCTGTTAGACACCATCCTTCCCTCCTTTGGTATTACTACTTATCTTGTAAATTTCTTACGTAAAATTCCAGGTTTGTGGCACATTTTTCTGTTTTGTAGTAAGACTCTTTTCCTATGCTGCCATCTTGTTGGCGACCTGGAAATCCTCCTCACCAACCAGAGTTGAGTGACATTTTGATGAAACACTTGCACGAGATCAGATGATGTGTAATGATGTGTAATCACAAATCATGTACTTTCATGTACATTCGCAGCAGGATACACACTTCTGCTATTCAGAGTTTGAACCCGAAAGTGACTAAAAAGATCAGCTGCCCTTCACACACAAAGTACGGATAAGCTCAAGGGGTTAGTAAAGAAGCCATTTCTATCCACGACTAGAGGGCATTTTCTCCACCCACGCACAGCTCACAGGTGCCCGACGTGCCCTCCCTTCCCTTTCTCCGGTCCAAATCAAAGGCTGATACTCTAAACGCGATGAATGACATTGATCTTAATCTGTGAAGAGTACGGGTAATTTCGATGGGTGTGTGTAAGTGGAACAGAGAGAAGGTCAGGGGGGTCCGCGGAGAGGGGGAAGATGATCTCTGCACTCCAGCGGGGCACAAAGCGAGGGCGCGAGCTACAGGAGCGCTCTCCCTCACAATGCGCCCCAAGGATCGTTAAGCGATTGTGTTACAGAGAACAGGTGAACTGCGTCTCTCAGCCTCGTCTTTTATATTTTCCTCTATTATGATTTACTAGGCCATTCTTCTCCGCTGCCACCCCGCCATAACTTGTGCTGTTCTTTTGATGGCAGCCTGCTCGGCGCTATTGTACCTGTCCCGCTTTGAAGTACCTAAGTCTTAAATGATGATAAGACAAGGAGGGCGCTTTTCTTTAACAGCCAGGGTAAAGGAGGCTCTTGTTTCTGACAGGTGTCTTTTATAGAAGGGAGTGTGCTGGACTAGTGTTTTGTTGGGGATTGGGTTCCACCCTTCCCCATCACCTGCTAATTGAATAACATTAGCTTGCCATCTGTGGAGATTTACTGGAACTGACCCCAATGTGCTGTTTAGATTGCAGATTAGTCAGGAATATGTGAAAATGAGTCGTAAACAAAGCATAGCGGCTTTACGCCATTGTTGCGCTCCAAACGGCTTTCTTTAGGTTGCTGAAGGCAAATTCGGATGCTATGATCTCATCTTCATCAAAGGGATTGCGTCCGACAGCAGAAGGTTATGGAAGATAAGTAGATTTTTAATGGAAACTAGTTTCTAATACTTAAGCCAACTGCTGAAATCTCACAGTAGAAAGTGATTATGTGGCAGATTTCCTCCTAAATCATTACTGAGCAGCAGCACATTGATTCTGTTGCCAGAGTTCAAAAGAGGCTGAAGCTTCCTCTGACTGTCGGAGAGTCAACCCCATCCACCGGTTAGATCATGGGGTCTGCGTCTGACTGCAGAGACCGGCCAGGTGTGTTAAGGTGTGAAAGTTGGGAGTGTTTTAATCTCTCTCTCAAGCTCTTCTTTTTTTCTTCCACGCTCCATGGAGAGAATTAAAAGTGAAACTGTTCCCCGTTATCCCCTTTTATGTCCCCATTTATACATAAGCGGAGACCACAAAAATACACAAAAGACACATAATTGTCTCCAAAAGTGGAGGTGTGTTTTCCACCTTTATATGATTAATTGCAAGGTTACAAAACAAAACACACATACACACCACCCCCTCCCCTCTCTATGACAGCAGCTTTTTTGCCCCATAAGACATAAACAAAAATGCCTCCCGACAAGAACCAAGTCGGACAGGCGGGTCATATGAAGTACACTGCGGTCTTAATGCCCTAATCTTTCTAAATCAAATGTTCAGGTGATACACCCACATTAAAATTTCATATTTCACCTTCTAACACTTATGCAGGATTGTAGAGGCCAAGGTCGTTTTAATTTCTCTATAGTTTCTCCTGGAACTTTATTCCCTGGCAGAGTTAAACTATACATCAGGGGTCCTCAAATACGAATCTTAAAGGTCCAAAAAGAAAATGTGTGAATGTTTATAACTCCTTTTTCCTCCAGCTCCGCTTGTGTAAATCACACCGTTCACACACAGCTGACATAGTTAAGAAGGTTTTTCAAGGACAGCGTGTCATGAAGCCCAGACCATGCAGCAGCCCCGTTTACCCTTCATGTGGAAACTAATCACATCAGCTGTTATCTCTTCATTAGCTCCTCCAGTCTAAACAGTGCATCCCTGTGTGTGTGTGTGTGTGTGTGTGTGTGTGTGTGTGCGTGTGCATGCGCGTGTGAGAGTGAGAGAGAGAGAGGGAGAATGTGTCTTTCTGTTTCTGTATTTTTTCTGGTGAACTAGTGAAAAATAAGTGTGTATGTGTGTTTGTGTCTGTGTGTGTTTGTTTGTGTGTATGTGTAAGAGAGAGAGAAAGATACCCAGGGAAACTGAGTATGCATAGAAATGAGTATGCATAGAAATGTATAAAAATCTATGAAAACAGTGCATTGATACACGCTTCTGTATGTGTGTGTGTGTGTGTGTGTATGTGTGTGCGGTACCTCAGCTTTGCATCAGTGATTCCCTTTCTAGATCTAGGGCCAGATAGAGGTGATGCGCAGGCCACAGCCATCTGGGTCTGGCCCGGGGTGTGTAATCTCTGTGTGGGGGTGTGATTGTGTGTGTGTGTGTGNGAGGCTGGGGAGAATAAATATGTCCCTCCTCCTCTCTGTCTGTCCGCCTGACGCTGGTGTATCATGGCCTGAACACACAGCTGTCCTCAGACATTATCAGTGATGGATGGAGCCTGAACGCAGCATCAATGGCGCGCTCGCTCACTCTAATGTGTCGGTGCACGGGGTGTGTGTCGTATTTAACTGTGTGTGTGCGAGAAAGAGAGAGATTGCGTGCCAGGAATACCCCGATGACGCAAATTAATCACTCTCAATATTTTCAACGACAAAAGGACAAAAGAGGGAAAATATGCACTCATGGAAATGTTCCTCCAGATGACGTTTTCAGATGTTTTTCTTTTTCTTTTCTTTTTTTTTTTTTTTTTNCGTCCTTCAATAGAGGATGTGTTTTTTTTTTTCATTTGTTTATAGGTGTCAGAAGGCAAGTCATTTTCCTTACCAGGCAAATTGAAAAAAATCCTGACTTAAGTCCTTTCCTGTTTTTGAATCAATGTCCTTCAAGGACATATTGGAGGATGCCAGAGAGCTCTGGCAAGGCCTGGGAGGAGGAGGAGGAGGAGGAGGAGGAAAATTAGGGATGTGCTTGATGTAAAATCCCAGATGGAAGCTGAATGCTCCAGATAATTCAGATATTTGACGATGACCAATGTAGTGGCGGATTGTATCTGAAGTGGGGGGGTGGGGGTGTTGAAATCAAATCCAGTGATGTTTCCCACTCCCAGTCCACCAATTAAAGTAATCAATGTCACGCCTGAGTTACCCCAGCATCGTGGGTCTGCGTGCAAGCTGGCAAATCTCGCAGCCTCGCCCTTCGTTGGTGTCAGCCTGCAGCTTATGAATACTATTACCCTTACAGCCATACACTCATTGTCTTCCTCAATCTAATTCTGCCATAATTAACCTTCTGTGTAATCCTGAGAGCTTGCTGACGGACGTCCAGAACGCAAACTCAACCCCCAGCCAAGGTTTTCCCAATTAGATTAGCTCAAACCGACTCATGTTTGCACAATGCCGTCGTCTGACTCAACAGCTGTCAGAGAGGAGAGACGGGCGTAAGCCGGCAGTTTGATATGCTAATTCATTTTATCCTCTTAGATAGGCGAGTTATCGGTGTGTGAAGGCTGGATTCGGATGAAGCCGTCTTCCTAATTTTTCAAAATTTGAGAGGCTTCAGCAGACGTGTCGGCACGCACACGCTTCAAGAACAGAACATCTGAAGGGCAAAGGTGGAGGGAGCTGTTCAGCCAATAGGGAGGCAGGGATCAGCAGCAGCTTCCGTCTGGATCAGAGATGTCACGGTTTGAGTTTTAAACGGTACGATTATAGCCAGAGAAATATCACGGTTTCACTTTAATTTATTATGTAACACATACAGACACACACACACACACACACAAAAAAACCCAAATGCTGTCAGCATTAACATTTTTTGGTCCTGCAAATACAACATGTATGACTATGAAGGATGATGAGATGAATGTTTTATGATTATTCACGCTTATACAATGTCACACTTTCTGAATTTTAAGAATTTAGAAGCCACAGTTTAGGAACCTTAAGAAAAGAAATTTCTGGATTTATGTAAGGAAAAGGTAAACTTTGATCTCTTAGGCTGGATTTACACGACCACGTACATGTGACCTAATTCTGATTTTTCTCACATGCAGCATGTATCAGACATGCTTCCTGAAGATGTATATGGTAAAAAGCCACATGGAATCAGATATTCTCAGATCTGTTTTGGGCCGCTTGCATATGTGGAAATAAATTGGATATGTATCAGATATCCACCAATGCTTCTGCTGTCTAAATCCACAGGTCAGAATTTCCTTCCCATTCTGACTCCTATGTAACGTTCTGCTTTATCTGCATATGATGATGTCATCAATATGATGACGCTCTCTGTAAACAGAAATGAAGGCCATACTATATATATCAGACATGCTGATGTGTGTTTATGTCAAATAGATGTGTTAGTGTGTGATAACAGGCTCCTGTTACAGCAGCAAAACTACAACTCCACCCACTTCTCCTCCGTGATTAACCGATGAACATACGTGTCCTGATGGAGAGATAAACACTCACACAACATATCAGATGTTTCTCTCTGCATGTGAAAATTTTAACCTCTGATCAGATTTTAAATACTTCTCTCATCTTAGAACATTGAAGCGCTTTGTCAGCTGTCTCAGAAATGACATCCTGCATCCTGTTGCTACAGGTCAAAGGTCAAAGCGTGCAAATACAGGTATCAGGTATGAGCCGCTTAAAAAAGAAAATATAAATACTCTGAACAAAAAATCAGATATAGGCAAAATATCANTGAGCCGCTTAAAAAAGAAAATATAAATACTCTGAACAAAAAATCAGATATAGGCAAAATATCAGAACTGAGCATCATGACTGGTAGAGTAAATCCAGCCTTAGTGTCTCATTACAGCTTTATCGTCCCACATGTAGCTGGCTACTGCTGCTCGTGTGTGTGTGTGTGTGTGTGTGTGTGTGTGTGTGTTACAAACTGCTTTCAATTTAGCAGGTAGAGGGATTTGACATCCAAGCCTTATATCCAGTGAAAAAGGCGCATTAAGTGGGCAGTATGGAGCATTTACTGTATTTTACAGAGTGGAGTTGAGGAAGACGATATTAGTTTGTTGATGAAAAGTCGTGGCCAATGCATGCTAACACGCTTTAGCATCTTAGAGACCTTTGAGATTCAGGCAAATGTTGAAAGCCGCTGCAAAAGCACCGAAAAAAGACTATTAACTTTTTTTTTTCCCATGTGAACCCAGAGACTTCTTTCCTGATGGTTTCAAACCCGTGGCTTCTAAATTCTTACAGTTTAGAAATCTCAATGTTTTATAAGCACGATTAATAGTGAAACAGTTCGTCTCAACATCTCAGGTCTGGAGCCATCAGAGAGAACTGGCAGCCAAAGACCCTGGAGAACACACACAAACACATACTGTACACATTCTTACACAGATACTAGCAAAATAAACACACATACAGTAACTAGACTTTTTCTTGTAGGTTCAAAATAAACCTCAACATAAACACACAAAAGAGCCAGAATGATGTTTTTCTGTCATAAACTGACCATGACACATCAGCAGCAGCTGTATTGTCTCACACACATCTATGATCTATTGTTTGAAATCCCTTTTCATGGGTCCAGATATGCCTACTGACCTCCCCGACAACCGGTGCAGGTCCAACAAATAATGATGAGGGAGTGTTGAAAGACAAGTAACCCCTCCGTTTTCCCTCTCCGTACGATTCATTAACCTAATTTCCACTAAGCTCTGTCCCACATGTCAGTGAGGTGCCTGCTGAGGATCAGATGCTCCGTCCTTCTCCGCCTCCGCATCAAACCGACAGATAATTGTCAAGGAACAGCTTCGCCTCAGAAGTTTTGACAACCTTTCTTATGTCTGCTGGCTTCTTTGCCCCAGAATCACCTATTAAAAAAAAAAAAAAAAAAAANTTTTTTTTTTTTTTTTTTTTTTAAGAAATGATAGGTTTTGTGTTACACAGCCTGAAATCAAGATAAATCACGTCAGATATTTTCCCATCCTTAAATGTGTCTGACAAGATTCAAATGAACAAAAAGTTTGGGGCGCATTTATCATGCGGCTGAAGCTGCGTCCTTCACGATTTGACAGTATTAGGATGTTTTATTTAGATATACTGAGCAATAACCTTCATAATGGTAAGATTTATTACCTCCACCAAGCAGGCTCATGGGACTTGGGTCAAGAAAGAGTTTTTGAGGCAGATCTGAATCCAGATACAGGATTCCCCTTTTTTTTAACCTTGTAGAATGGAGCATTTGTCAACATTTTTTAGCCTATTTCTTGAAAACGTAGACACGAAATGAAAAAAATCTGGCATGTGTATCCTATGATGGACTAGCCCACATCCAGATATTGATCCAGATCAGATATTGATCCAGAACAGACTGTCTCACTTGACACAAAATGTTGCATGTAGAATGTCTGGACCAAGCCAGAAAAAAGTTATTGCTTTTTTTTTTTTTTTTTTTTTTTGACATTTCTTATAGTTTTGCTGCTACTGGCTGCTAAAGTTATGCGCATGCCTACCTGTAAAATGCTTGGCAGGGATAATTATGCATTTTCTGAGTGCCTTCTTAAAGGACCATACCGTCCATTTTGCATGTTTGAGCCTGATATATTCAATTTTCATACACATAATGTTACTGACAATCATTTCCCAAAGCATACTACTGGAACGGTGAATTAAAAATGTTTTTCCTACCTTACACACCTCCATTGGTTTCAGTTCATTCTGTAAGATAAGATAAGATAAACTTTATTAATCCCACACTGGGGAAATTTACTTGTTACAGGAGCTTTAGATTCAGAGTACAGGGAAACAAATGAAAAAATATATAAAAATATAAAGTAGAGAAAATACAATATAAAAGGACATACAGAAAAATATAAATACACTGTGTGCATTAGTGAAGTACAAAAATATATGCTATTAAAAATGCACGCTATTAAAATCAACTTGTTGATACTTGAAACGTTCTTGGGATAGGTAATCCATCATCACCAACAAGACGTGTATTCAGGTTTTTTTAGAAGTTACATTATTTTAGTGTTTAAGCTCAATAAAAAGCGTGGCATGAATGTATGCCTCCACTGGGGAATATAGTCCCAAAAGAAGACCTTTATGGAAAAATTTAAAGGACCGTGACTTCATAAGGCTGTGTAACTACTAGCAGGAGAAACATGGATTTTTAAGGTGGGCGTATCACTTGAATATTTGATTTTGAAAGATTAAGAGATTTTGCAAAATATCAGGAAAGCTGAAATATGGTTTTATCCTTTGGGAAATGATTGTCAGTAATGTAACATGTATGAAAATTGAATATATTAGGCTCAAACATTCAAAATGGCTGGTAGAGATGAACATTGCTGTCAATATAGAGACTTAAGCTAGGTTTATACCTCACGTTGTCACCACATATGTAATCGTGGCGCATGCTATGGCGCTCTGAGCCTCTGCTACGTCGTGTCACGTGGTCGCATACCTCCTAGATGTTGTAACTTGGTGCGAGTGGTGCAATGTTCAAAATGGAGGAATTTTACAGTCGACTTGCTGAGCTGGTGCATCTAAACCACCAGCTCGTGGTGGATGGATGGATTATTAACGTAGCCAGTTCAGCTGTAACGATCATGATACTGCCTCCTTGCTCATATTTTGGCATTATCTCTGGCTTTTAACTGTTGTTACTATTATGAATTGTAATCTGCATGCTCTTATGCACTTATGCACTATGTTGTATACACTTTACGTTGTACATGTATGCACTTTATGCAGCTTGCACACTTGAGCCCAAGATAAGTTTCTCCTTAGGACATTAAAGTACATCTTATCTTATCTTATCTTATCTTATCTTATCTTATCTTATCTTATCTTATCATCTATACATTTGTAGCTGTATGAATTGTTTGGTTTTTTTTTTGTTTTGTTTTTTTTAATATTGTACTAGTGCAGCGCTCATTAAAATGCAGCTCATTAAAAATGCAGCCTCAAGGGGGCACAAGCCAGTGTCCACCTTGTGCCGGTCCCAAGCCCGAATAA
>VXCM01010170.1:0-10687 GCA_014773175.1 Lucifuga dentata | reverse complement strand
TGCATACCATTGCTTTATCTTAATTAATATTCATATATTACTGTTATGCATAATATATATTTATGCCACTATCTAGTGGCGTCCCTGGGCGGGCTCAATCAAATCACTTCTCCATTCTGAAATAAGCAAAAATATTGTGCTTGATTAGCGGCTATTTAAAAACTTGAGATTTTATTTTTCAGGTCTCGCGAGCTCTTATTTTGCGAATGCACCGGAAACAGCTAGTCTGATTTCCGCTGCTAGCTTGACCCCCGGGAGAGATAAACAAACTGCGGAACGAAGTTTGTTTACATGCTAACTCGTGCTAGAAAAACGCACGTAATTAAAAGGCCTTGTGTTGAATTCGCTGCTGGAATGCCCCAAGCTTAAATGCGAATTTTGTGGATCCGTGAATTTGCCTTCTGAAAGGTAATTATTTGTCGCTGCATGTGTAACGCCGTTAGTGATAAACTTAATGGGACTGACACGCAGAGCGCATAGTTTTGGAGTTTTAAGACTCATAATTTGATAAGCGGAATTGTCTTACTCAGAAAAGAGTTAATTGTTGAATTTCTCCGCGTTTCTCTGTTTAAATGCAGCAGGTGAGACTCCTGAGCTGTTACAGAGTTTGCTGCTCCTCATCAGAGCATAATAGCCAAAGTGCTTAAAGGTTTTGGGAGTTAATTCCGTTGTTTAACCGTCGTGAGTCGAGTTGCATATTGGTCCGGATAAGCGTGATTTTGAAGGAAACTGTGAAAACGTTTCTGTGTTGTTTGTCAGCTNCATATTGGTCCGGATAAGCGTGATTTTGAAGGAAACTGTGAAAACGTTTCTGTGTTGTTTGTCAGCTAGCTCCGTGTTGGCCATCGCGAGGCCGCCGTACCTGCCTGAATGCCGTTTCAGCAGAAGTTTGTGTGCGTGTTTCTCCAAGAGAAATAGTGTGATAGTGTGACTGATTTTGTTTTGGATGAGTGCCGACTCATCCCGCTTTTTGTGTGTTAAATTTGCTTTAAGCAATGTTGTTTGTTTGTTCGCCAACGTGAAACTGACCTACTCCAGAAGGTAGACCGAGCCAGTATCAGAGGGCGTGTTCACGTCACGTCACACTGACCGTCCTCCTGTTTCCAAAGAAACGTGTTTTGGTCACAGCGCCCCTAGTGGTCAGTTGTTTTGGTCACTCAGCCATACCTGTCAAACTGTCAAAGCCACGTGCTTTTGTTTTGACTGTCAACCATGAATTTTCCCACGATGCCCCCTGGTGANTTTTGGTCACAGCGCCCCTAGTGGTCAGTTGTTTTGGTCACTCAGCCATACCTGTCAAACTGTCAAAGCCACGTGCTTTTGTTTTGACTGTCAACCATGAATTTTCCCACGATGCCCCCTGGTGACCACTTGTTGAAATTACAAAACAGAGATGTTTCATAGCTTGCATGACTGACTAACACAGCATAGCTATCTATGATAAGGAATGCTTTGTATTTTATCATGCATGATTATTGAACATTAATCATTGTTTTGTTTTACAACTGGAAACAAATCAAGCCAATTGATTTAAGCATTAAGCCTTTATTGATACAATCAATAAAAGTATTTTGAACAAAATCAACAAATCAAGCCAACTTGATTTAAGCATTAAGCCTCTATTGAAACGATCAATAGAAGAATTTTGAACAAAATTAACAAAACAAAGAAATCAAAAGCCCATTTCTGTCTGTGTAACTACAGTCAGATTTGTGAATCATATGAGATTTCCTTGCATTTCTATGCTTCAATTATAGTGAAAACACACATGAAGCAATTGGATTTGTTCTTTTTATTTTTTTTATTTTTTCCCACTTTTCAATTTAACCTGCCATTAGCCTAAAGCTAATACAGCCTTGCATGTTCCTTCTATGCTATGCTATTGCATGAATTAAGTTAAAATGATAACAGCATTCAACCATTTAAAGCAATTTAATACATTGTATTAATTTTGCTAAACAAATTAACACAAGTTNTCAACCATTTAAAGCAATTTAATACATTGTATTAATTTTGCTAAACAAATTAACACAAGTTTGAGTTTCACCTTAAACCTAACACAGAGACTGAAACTCTATCCATTGCATTAACAATAACTAACATTGTATATAGTGCATGAGTGTTTTGATTCGTTTCTCCTAATTTTATTTTGCTTCCTTCAAATATTAACATTCAAGAACAATGGTCACTAGGTTCTGAAATCCAACCAAACATTGGGTACCTATCCAAATTGTTCATTTTGTTATCTTGAAAATCTAGCAAAATAAAGAAATTAAAGAAACAATAAGATCTGTCAGTAGCTGAAAAAATGACTACCACACAGTCACAGAAAGATGAATCAGGTGCCTCAGCTCAAAGTGGAGGACACCTTGAGATTCTTGACTTAGTTTGGGCTAAACTGACCAAAGGAATGACCCCAGGTTTTGCAGCCCAAACCAAAATTGCGAGCCTTGATGAGCTAAACAGGCAAATAGCAGAATTGGTTGAACAGGTGTCAAAACCCTCACTGGAAGACAAAACCTTGATTGGTGTATTAAATTGCATTGCCATCACATTGGCAGCACAACTTAAACACACAGAGAATCTTCTAGATCATTCCACTAATGATTTAAAAGCACAAAAACAAGAAATTGACGACTTAAACTTTCAAGTTGAACACTTGAAATACAACTCCATCATGCTAAACAGAATCTAGGACAAGCTGAAAGACGCATTGTTGAACTAGAAGTTAAAGCTGATGAGAAGGATGACACTGATGATTACAGAGCTGCTGCAGAGAAGCTCCGCAGCCTAGATCAGTATCGCCACAAACTAGACTACAGGGAAGCTAAGCTCCAAAGTGAACAACGAAAGCTAACAGCAGTAGAATTGGAATGCAATAACGCTAAAACCCTGTTACTGCAAACAGAAGAAGAAAACAAAGACCTGAAATCTCAGGTGAGAGTCCACAAAGCTCAAAGAGATATTGAACAAGAATGTTTGAGACTCCTGAGGAATGATTTAGCAATCACCCAGAACAATCTTAAAAAGCTGAAATGCCAAAATGAGATCATTGAAAGTGAATTAGCAGAAGCTAAAAGACAGTTACACCACTCCTTCAATGTGAGTAGTCAGGTGTATGCCCCACAAAGTGATCTAAGCACCAGAGCTAAAACCCAAATACCACCCCCTTGTGGTGTGAGGAGTAATGCACCTCCCCAAACATACCACACACGCCAAGCTGACCATCTTTCCCAGGAAAGAGCAGACTTTAATCCATCTTTAAGTCCAACGCATGCTAACAATGGTCTCCAACAGAGTCCTAATGACAGAGACTTAGAGAAATTGGCTCGCATGATTCCCAGGTTTGAACCAAACCTAGGTGAAGATCATGACACTTGCACCTACTTGAAAGATATTGAATTCTTCATTCAAAGATATCCCAATGCAACATTGTGGGATAGTCTCTTTTTAATCCGGATGACTTCCAGCTGTGAAGTTAGTGGCTTCATAGAACGGCAGCCGGATTATATCAGAAATGACTATCAGTTACTATGTGAAGCAATGATTCATGAGTTTTCTGCCCCAGAGACAGAAACCGGTCTTGCAGCTGCTTTAATAGTGAAGCAAGGAAAACAAGAATTTCCCCAACATTACTATACGCATCTGCGTAAAGCTTATTTTGGTCCTAAAAATGAGCCAGGCATGGAAGAAGATTTCAACTTCAAAGCTCTTTTTGTCCGAAACCTTCATTCTGCCACCAGTCAGCATCTTGGCATTGCAGCGTGCTCTCGCACGTTGAATAATCGACAGCTGTGTGACATGGCTACTAAAGGTTTTATGAAACAACAGCAGATCTTGATCCTAATTCTGAACCTAGATGTGTCTTGAACATCGACACAAAGTCCTTNAAACAACAGCAGATCTTGATCCTAATTCTGAACCTAGATGTGTCTTGAACATCGACACAAAGTCCTTATCATTGGAGCTTGGGGAAGCCCATGGTGTTAATCCACAACAGGCTGCTCACAAGTCACCTCCTCCACCTAATCATGGAGGGTGGAATCAAATGAGACACAGGCCAAACCGCGCCTCCTCTGATTCCTATCAAAAGAGAAATCACTATAGGTGGAAAAAGCACAGATACAATGATAGGAAAATTATTCACACTATGAACAAGGAAATGATCATTTCAGGGACAGACGACAGAGAAAATCATTCAAACATAATTTCCCTGACAAAGCACACCAAGAAAACAGTGCTTATGAAATCCATGAGAGAAGAAATAACATCTCAGCTGTTAATTCTGATTCCCCAAACATCAGTTTGGAAGATCTTGAAGTTCTCATGCGCATAGTAAACAGCCTAAAGAAGATTGCTGAAACAAAGCCAGCATCTGATCTTTTGTCTGTCACTTCCAGTCCAGTGACACCAGATCTTGATGAAAACTNAGCCAGCATCTGATCTTTTGTCTGTCACTTCCAGTCCAGTGACACCAGATCTTGATGAAAACTCCTCCCCACAATCAATTGTGGATGAAGGAAACTTCTACTTGAGTACAGAGGACATTTCTGCTTCACATCATGCTGAGAACTTTGCAGGTTCAGAGGCTAAAGCACCTGATGATGGAAATGCATATGTCATTAAAGGTGAGCCTCCCTGCCCACAATTCTTGTGTGATTTAACTGAAAAAGGTGAAACACGAAAACTCTATCTTTCCACAACATTGGAACATGAACTGGTGCATGAAGCACTTCTTGACACAGCAGCAGATGTCACTTTGATGTCATCGACCCTCTTTGCGAAGCTACAAACTTTAGCTCACCAGTCCNCAGATGTCACTTTGATGTCATCGACCCTCTTTGCGAAGCTACAAACTTTAGCTCACCAGTCCAACAGCGACTTGAAGCTGCATCATCATCCTGTGGAGGCTCATGCCTATTCTTCAGTGAACACCTTACTATCAGCCCGCGCGCTGATACATTTTGACATTGGATCAGTGAGTCTGATCCATCCTGTGTACATATCTCCATTGGATAAAATACCACTTCTCATTGGTAAAGACCTCCTTAACAGATTTGAACCCCTGATTGATTTCAAACAGTTGAAAATCTGGACACAGGTCCATAAACCATTACCAATGTCTTCCCAGCAGTCTTTTGAAGCTCAGTGTCTCCTCATCGACACACAGGACGGACATGCATCCAATCCACCTGACACAGAAAACATGACATTAAGACGAAACAAAAGGGGGGTCACCAAAACNGATTGATTTCAAACAGTTGAAAATCTGGACACAGGTCCATAAACCATTACCAATGTCTTCCCAGCAATCTTTTGAAGCTCAGTGTCTCCTCATTGACACACAGGACGGACGTGCATCCAATCCACCTGACACAGAAAACATGACATTAAGACGAAACAAAAGGGGGGTCACCAAAACACCCTCCAACACAGAAAAAGTGCTTGATGATCTGTTTAATGCTTTGGCCAAAACAGGTGCTCTTGAAGGTGCTGGGGAATGTAAATCTGGATTTTCTCCCACCCAGCCCACCTTTCTGGTCGCGCAGTCGCTATGGCACTTCCTGCTGCCACTGCCACCACGACCCCTCTTCCACCCGCACCTGTACAGGCCTCCTTTCTCTCTGCTTTGCTTGACACTGATCTTAAGACTTTGCAGTCCCAAGACCCTGCCATTTCCACAATGATACGATTTCTATCTCATGCGGCTGCACATCCGCCTTCTAATGCTGACTTTTCTGCCATACCTGATTTAAAACCTCTTTTCCATGTTAGACACCGCCTACAACTTGTCGAGGGTTTATTAGTACATGTTTCTGATGACCTCACTTCACCTACATTCGTGGCTCCTCGAACCAAAAGGGGGGTGATGCTGACATGTGCCCATGACTCTCCAAGTTCTGGCCATCGTGGAATCAAAGCCACATGTGCTGCTCTCTGGAAAATCACTTATTGGCCACACATGAAAAAAGACGTAGCAGAATACGTCAAAAGCTGCATAATATGCTGCCCATCCAAGTCAACAAAACCTGTTCACAGACCTCAGAGAAGAGAGAACATCTCTGATTTTGCCTTGAAGCACTTAGAGAAAAGTGCAGAACATAAGTCATGCTATGACCAGGAAGCACCAAAATGCCAAGGGGGGTATAAAGAATGGCATTACACAGCTACCCAGCCTAACACAAACACCAGTCAGGAAAGAATCATCCAGAAATTTCTTCCTCATTGGTCAGACCCCCACAGAATCGCTGATNATTACACAGCTACCCAGCCTAACACAAACACCAGTCAGGAAAGAATCATCCAGAAATTTCTTCCTCAATGGTCAGACCCCCACAGAATCGCTGATAAACCATCCACAGGTACCTATCAGATAAAGATAAATCAAGGACAGGAAACTCCAGTCCTGAAACAGGTTCACAGGAACCAGACCAGACCGAAAGACCAGACCAGACAGAAATTCCCCATGGGAATTTTAGGGGACGTCACTGTGCCCCACCAAATAAATAAATAGACAAATAGATAAACTAGGCAATAATACAGCACCGACACCTAGAAGTGTCATTGATAACCAGATAACTAGTGAATAGTAACATTTGTGAATCAAAAGATANCGTCACTGTGCCCCACCAAATAAATAAATAGACAAATAGATAAACTAGGCAATAATACAGCATAGACACCTAGACATGTCATCGATAACCAGATAACTAGTGAACAGTAACATTTGTGAATCAACAGATAGTTTTTTCCAAATTTTATTCACATAAGCCAAAAGAATGAAAATTAAGCTCTCAACTAACTTCTAGATCTAAGTGAGCTTCTCATAGAACAACTGAATTCAGTGTCCTCCTATTATTAAGAAAAATATTATTGATTGCTTATGATTTTTTTTTTTGCTGGTTTCATGATGTTAAAATGACATTTCATGATGTTAAAATCATGTTTCCATTCAGGTCCTTTAAGGTCCTTTAAACTAACCTTGTCAAGAGACCTCTCATAAATGATGTTTCTGTTCAGGTCCTTTAAGGTCCTTTAAACTGACCTTGTCAAGAGACCTCTCATAAATGATGTTTCTGTTCAGGTCCTTTAAGGTCCTTTAAACTGATCTTGTCNGTCAAGAGACCTCTCATAAATGATGTTTCTGTTCAGGTCCTTTAAGGTCCTTTAAACTGATCTTGTCGGGAGATTTCTCATAATGATTCATGTTGATTGACCCGTGTCTGACTTTATGTATTTGTATACATTTGTATTTTCCACATGCACAGAAAAAAGATATATTTGTCAATCTATGTCTGTATAAAGATTCCTAGCACTCTTCCTAACACTATTCATCGAGTAAAGTTGACATACACACTAAGTGTTAATTAATTGATTGATTAATTATACCAGGCATAGTTAAGTCACTTACTCAATGAACACTAAACTGATTGACAAAATCCAAGCTGGACATACTGATAAAATCCATTGTCATGGTTAAAGTGAAGTTCTGTTGATTCTGATCATCTGCCTGTTTAGTGTCATCATCTGGCCTGAGACCATCAAACCCGGACTCCTGGAAACTAATTGTTGTGTGCGCAAACGAGTATTCGTTAAACTTGACTCCGGAAAAGTATACAGGAAACACTCTGTTTTTATTGACAACAAGGTAGCCAGTTTTTTTTTTTTATGCCTAACAGACTAGAAATATTTGAAGCCGTGCAGAACCTGACGCTACACACATGCTTCAACAATTATAGAAATTCACGGATACACAATCTGAGTCAATTCAATCTGAGTGAATTAAGTGAATTCAACCAACAGCCTAAACGTTTGATTTGAAATATCGTCATTGCTGCTACCGTCATAGACTCGTGGTTAATATAGGACTTTTCTCAGTTGACACTGTAAGTTTGTCCTTAGTCAAACCACCAAGCTGAAAACTTTAGATTGAAGCTGTCCTTAAACTTTTTTTTTTCCTTGTCTTTTTCTCTCTCTCCATAGATGAAACTTTGGTTCCATTAGAACTTCAGGTTTTAAATAACCTTTCTTATGCAACCAAAACTCTCCATCAAATGATAGACAAAGCTATTTGCTATCTTCCATCCTTTCCTCTTAACTGCATCACTTGCATGGTAAAAGACAAGATCAATTAACCCAGTTGTTTTCCAGCACCAAGGATCTTCNCTGCATCACTTGCATGGTAAAAGACAAGATCAATTAACCCAGTTGTTTTCCAGCACCAAGGATCTTCAATTCGGACTTCTTCTTCTTCGCTTAAGCCCTCCAAATCGCAGAGGGGGGAATATGTAGCATTACTGGAACAACTGCAGTTTGATAAATATATGATNTTGGTTCCATTAGAACTTCAGGTTTTAAATAACCTTTCTTATGCAACCAAAACTCTCCATCAAATGAGAGACAAAGCTATTTGCTGTCTTCCATCCTTTCCTCTTAACTGCATCACTTGCATGGTAAAAGACAAGATCAGTTAACCCAGTTGTTTTCCAGCACCAAGGATCTTTGATTCGGACTTCTTCTTCTTCGCTTAAGCCCTCCAAATCGCAGAAGGGGGAATATGTAGCATTACTGGAACAACTGCAGTTTGATAAATATATGATTATGTTTTTCTGGGATGAAATAATCAGTTTTCAGACTGCATCTGCGTGGAGATGCAGTCTGAAAACCCTTAGAATTTTTGTATGAAGGCAGAAAACATTCACATTGTTTTGTAAAATCCCCTGCATGCCCAATAAATCTGTTGGGAAGAGATCTCATGTGTCTATTAGGAGTATGCCTAGATTCAATGCCAGATGGGGTACGTGTTTTATGTGCAAAGAAGAAGGCTTTTGTCTGTGAGGAGTCTATGTCCATGTTGCATGAGGAAATAGAGAAAGTAGTTTGGGAATGGCGCCTAAATTCAACTGAAGTGTCAACTGAGCTCACCAGTGTGGCATCCTCTGTAGTATGTCTCCCTCTAGTGACAACCATGCCACATGACAAATTACATGTAACTGCAAATGTAACACCTAATCATGGAAAACTTTTCAATTCATATTTATTTCATTGGGCACATGAAGAACTAAAACCTTTGAAAATAAAGGTCTCTTCTATCTATTTTGATAAAACACATTGTGCAGCTGCAGTTTATCTAACTACACATATGTTTCCCTGGTTCCAGATTGCTGATTCCACCCCCTACGTCTCCCTCGCCAAACCAGTCGATGGCAAGTGGCAGGACCTGGGGCCATGGGTGAAACAGTGTAACCAAGCGACAGATTGGATAAAGACCAAGGAAGGGTATTTTTCTCCCCCTCTACAGGTCTCAAAGATCGAGTTTTTTGCGGTCGTTTCGGTGATAAAGTGACATTTCCCTTTGTCATCACCCGCACCTTGTATGATGATGACAACTGAAANGAAAATAAAGGTCTCTTCTATCTATTTTGATAAAACACATTGTGCAGCTGCAGTTTATCTAACTACATATATGTTTCCCTGGTTCCAGATTGCTGATTCCACCCCCTACGTCTCCCTCGCCAAACCAGTCGATGGCAAGTGGCAGGACCTGGGGCCATGGGTGAAACAGTGTAACCAAGCGACAGATTGGATAAAGACCAAGGAAGGGTATTTTTCTCCCTCTCTACAGGTCTCAAAGATCGAGTATTTTGCGGTCATTTCGGTGATAAAGTGACATTTCCCTTTGTCATCACCCACACCTTGTATGATGATGATGACAACTGAAAGTGACCCATTGGCTCATCCTGCACTTGAAGGCGTACCACCTATGCTTTGGTCTACAGGACCTAATGATGTAGGGTTTATTAAATCTGCANGATAAAGACCAAGGAAGGGTATTTTTCTCCCTCTCTACAGGTCTCAAAGATCGAGTATTTTGCGGTCGTTTCGGTGATAAAGTGACATTTCCCTTTGTCATCACCCACACCTTGTATGATGATGACAACTGAAAGTGACCCATTGGCTCATCCTGCACTTGAAGGCGTACCACCTATGCTTTGGTCTACAGGACCTAATGATGTAGGGTTTATTAAATCTGCAGAACCTATTCATATCACTCCAAAATCTAATTACAGACCACAACAACGTCAATATCCATTACCTGAAGATGCTAAAGCTGGTATAAAACCCGTTTTTGAGGCCCTGAAATCCGCTGGAGTTGTAGTTTCATGTCCCACATGCCCAGTTAGGACTCCTATTTTTCCTGTGAAGAAAGCCTGGAGAACCCCCTAAGTACAGATTTGTCCAAGATTTGAGAAAAGTGAATGAGGCTGTAGTTCAAAGAGCCCCAATAGTACCTAATCCCCACACTATTCTTTCACAGATACCCTCCGGAAGTCAATGGTTTACTGTTGTTGATCTTGCTAATGCTTTCTTTTCTGTTCCAGTGCATCCCGATTCACAGTATTGGTTTGGATTTGAATTTGATGGTAAAATGTACACTTTCACCAGACTTTGCCAAGGTTATTGTGAGTCTCCTTCTCTGTATAACCAGGCTCTTGCCCATGATTTGTCTTTCCTAGATCTGCCACCAGGGTGTGCTTTACTCCAATATGTAGATGACTTCTTGTTGTGTGCACCCACACAAGAGCTGATTGTTACATCCATTAACCTTCTTCTGAAACATCTAGCAGAAGGAGGACATAAAGCAAGCTTATCCAAATTACAATTATGTTCACAAAATGTGCATTTC
>VXCM01010168.1:0-14842 GCA_014773175.1 Lucifuga dentata | reverse complement strand
AAACATTCTTGGGATAGGTAATCCATCATCACCAACAAGACATGTATTCAGGTTTTTTTTTTAGAAATTATGTAATTTTAGCGTTTAAGTGCAAATAAAAAGCATGGAATGAATGTATGCCTCCACCGGGGAATATAGTCCCAAAAAAAGACCTGTATTTCTGGAAAAATTTAAAGGACCGTGACTTCATAAGACTGTGTAACTATTAGCGGGAGAAACATGGATTTTTAGGGTGGGTGTATCACTTGAATATTTGATTTTGAAAGATTAAGAGATTNGAAATGATTGTCAGTAACATAACATGTATGAAAACTGAATATATTAGGCTCAAACATGCAAAATGGTATGGTATGGTCCTTTAACAGAAAGTGCTGACCCTTTAATACACCAAAGTAAAGCTTTAGGCTCTATTGTTTTATTGCTTTCACATAAAAATCATAATGTCAATTACACATATTTTGCTTTTATTTATTCATATATCCTGGTAGTTTACTTTATACCTAACGTACTGGGCAGGTATCCAGCAGGTAATGGATGCTAATCCAATTAGCATCCATTAAATGAAACTGAAAAGGATATGACTGTTGCAAAGTACAGTCAAATCCTAGGTAAAAGTCAAGCTTTTCATGCCATCAGAAAGTTGACTTGGTTGCACCTGTAGACTGTGATGCGTGAAAATGGAACTGTGAAAAAAACAAACAAAAAAAAAAAAAAAANAAAAAAAAAAAAAAAAAGAAAAAAAAAAGAAAATGGAACTGTGACTGCCTCAGTAAATGTAGAGGAACATGAATATTTCAGCCTGCTTCAAGGAGTTCATGCAAAGTGAATGACTGTGAAGCAGGGAGGATATACAGTCAGCATTTACTGTATGAATTTATGATCGTCATCAATGATCATAAATTAAATGTATGTATTTTTGCATTTTTTTTAATAACAATGTAACTCAGTACTTTTTACATAGAGATATTTATATTGAAACAAAATAGTTTTTTTTTTTTTTTTACTTTTTAACTAAATTTTTACACAAGTACTTTTATTTTTACTTGAGTAAAATTTCATCAAAGTAACAGTACTTCTACTTGAGTAAAATATTTTATTGCTCTTTCTACCCCTGATGACCATGCTGTTGGTACCTGGCTTAGTTTTATGATAAAGGAGATAAACGCTGATAAAGGAGACAAAAAAATAAATTTGGTCTAATGGTGGAAGAGAGAAAAACCTTTGAATATATCTACTCATACAAACAATCCCTCCCAACTCATATATGATATAATATGAATCATATAAATTAGTGCTGAATGACATCTTCTGAACATTGTGTAAAATATGGAACTCATCAGTAAACTGAGACTGAGCAGCTCACTTCTCTCTTTAACCTTTCCTGACAGACCTTCCATAGCTTTTCCTCTGCTCTCATTCTGCTCTGGAAGCACATGAAAGTTTAAAACTGAGTGCTGTTAGTCATGGAAAAGAGCACGGAACTGCTGCAGCTTATTTATTTTACAAAAGCATAAAATTATGTAAAGTTGTATTTTTGCCTGCTAAGTGCCCTCAGTCTAGTCTAACATCTAGATTCTATTTGAGGAGAAAAGGGAAAAACATCTCATTTTTATTTTTGCTTTGCTGATGCGATTTGACACAAGTATGATCTCAAAAATGTTCATGTTACATTTTCATAAGACGTCAGAAAATATTAATGTTCTCGCAGATCCTCCTCAGCCTCGTCCTCCAGCAAGTCTGAGTTTATACCTTTCATCAGCAAAGCCTAAACTTTTGCCTCTGGTGACATTTCTGCTACATTTACAGGTTTGGATACCCAAACCAGTTCCCAAACAACTTACCAGACTGATTCGCAATGCAGATTTCTACACATCATCTCAGTTCTGACCTCAACATCAGGGGCAACATGAATTTAATGAAACATTTACTGTGTTATGAAATCAATTTTAAAGTTGTCCTATAGTTCTTATGANCATGAATTTAATGAAACATTTACTGTGTTATGAAATCAATTTTAAAGTTGTCCTATAGTTCTTATGATGGCGTATTAGGGCCATATAAGATGGAAAAAAAAGGAGGGGGGCATTATTTTGAGTTTTTAACCTGGCAAATTTGCAAGTTTTAAAACTCGCAAATTTGCCAGTTTTAAAAGGCCGTACAATGATTGTATGTTTATGATAATTTGATGATTTTGCGCTAAAAGCACAAGTATTTCTTTATTGCTAAATCCAAGGGAAAAGTATAATTTAATNGATGATTTTGCGCTAAAAGCACAAGTATTTCTTTATTGCTAAATCCAAGGGAAAAGTATAATTTAATAAGGTCATTACTGCAGGCATAGTCACAAGTGAGGTGATTCTGATTCCCCCTTATTATTTTTCTGAGTTCAAAAACTGGCAAATTTGCCAGTTTATAACTAGCAAATTTGTGAATTATTAAACTTGTAAATTTCCACACAGAGATTGCTCAGCTCATGTCCCTCATCATCAACACCTTTTCCAGCAAAGAGATCTTCCTCATGGAGTTGATCTCCAGTCCCTCTGATGCTTTGGACAAAATCCGCTATGAAAATCCACTAGCAAATTTGTGAGTTTTTAAACTCAGAAAAATAATAAGGGGGAATCAGAACCACTTCATGGTGTGACTATGCGTGCAGTACATGACCTTATTAAATTATACTTTATTAAATTTGCAAGATTTTAAAACTCAGAAAAATAAGGAGAAATGGGACATCGGAATTAACTGCCTCACATTGTGACTATGCCTGCACATGACCTTATGAAATTATACTTTCCCATCAGATTTAGCAATAAAGAATACTTGTGCTTTTAGTGCAAAATCATCAAATTATCATAAGCGTACGATCATCTAATTATCATCAGCATACACACTTTAAAACTGGCAAATTTTCAAGTTTAAAACTCACAAATTTACGAGTTAATTTGCCAGTTTAAAAACTTGAAATAATGCCCTCCTTGTTTTTTTTGGTTTTTTTTCCTGTCTTATATGGCTCTAATACATTATTGCAGTAGTAGCAGGTAGACTCTGAGATCCCGTCTAGCTCGATGTTGTTGATGTGAGGAGGGAACATGGTGATGAGAGCAGCAGCGTTCCCAGTGGTGTAAGGAGTCATCGCTGGGCCCCAATGCATGATGGTCAAAGCGGACCACCCATCAGGTGCCCATCATGCCACCACTCTCATTCCACACGCTGATTAAAGCATAGATTATCCAGCATGTGTATGTGTGCTCCTCTGCTCACCAGCAGCTCAACCTCACATTATTACAATCAGACGTGACATGACGTGATGAAAGAAGTGAAAATGAGCAGCAGCAGCAACATCTCTGCACATCCAGCTGCAGCAGATCCAGCTGGCAGCATGGCATTCTCCATTGACAATGCACCATCCAACAGTATTGGAGATGCACCATTTCTAGTGCTGTTGGATGGTGCATAGGTGCTAGCATTAGCATTAGCAGGTGTCTTATTCCGCCATTGCTCAGTGGAACAGCTAGGGCTTGCTATCTCATCTTTCTTTTTAAAGAAACTACATATTTTGGAAGCTTTTCTTTTTTCTTTCCCGGCTGTTTCTTTCAATTTTCACTTCTGAAACCTGTTTCTGTGTTTGTCCTCTGTTGTTTGTTCACTTACTTGCTGTCTGAACTCTTCTGTGTGGATTTTGCTATGCAGTAGTACCCATGTTCCAGAATTCTGTGCAGGAACAGTTTGCACATTTTTGAACATCAAATCGCCCATTAATCCTTATTTAAACTTAATGTAGAAATGTAACATAGAGGTATGAGTCAATAAACTATGTGCTTGTATATGTAAAACTGTTTTATGTTATTTTATTGTTATTTATTTGGTGAATGAATTACATTGAGTATGACACCATGGAGCAGATGAGCTTGACTCATTGAGTTCTATAAATATTTACTGCTTGTGTTACATTTTAGTGACTGGCAAGTGTACTATAGATTCAATGATCAAAGATCATTCAAAGGTCTTATGGTATGACATGATGAGATTAAAAGGGGCCCTATACTTTTGCAGGCACCAATGAAGCTGCATTACCTGCATATATGGTAGTTTCGCTGCTGAGCATTCCAGGTTACCGTATACTGTATAATCCAGTATAAGCCAAGTTTTTATTACCAAATTTCACAAAGCAAATCGGGGGTCGGCTTATACAGGAGAANTATAAGCCAAGTTTTTATTACCAAATTTCACAAAGCAAATCGGGGGTCGGCTTATACAGGAGAAATTTAAGTGTGATTCCCGAGAAGGAAATTTCCAGGGGTGGAAATACTACCCATTACCACTACCCATGGAAAATAGTTTAAATCNAAAAAAAAAAAAAAAAAAAAGTAAGCTCTGTTGTGATTGCTATATATCGGTATATACTGGTATATGGTATATATTGGTATGTAATTGAAATAAATATCATGTTTACCAGTACGTGGATTATTTTCAGAAAATCACAGGAATACTATGACAATACACAGAAAAACAGGTAATTTGTTAAACAAATAAATTGATGGAACAACACCGGGGGGGTCGGCTTATACTTGAGTATATACGGTAGTAAATGCTGCGTGACTGACTGCTGCAAATTTAGATTTTTACAGAAACCCATATATAAGCCGACCCCCCAAAGTTTCTCCATCAATTTATTTGTTATTTGTTGAATTACTCGACTATAAGCCCACCCCCCGAATTGCGTTGTGAAATTTGGTGAAAAAAACTCGGCTTATAGTCGAGTATATAAGGTAACTTAACTGAAACAGCTGAGGTAACTTTAGTGTGAAAGGGTGAGGCAGATGACAATATTGGTGCATTCAGATGGGCTCTAAATCAATATTATAGTCAACTTGTACTTGCACACTTAAACTGTCTGGCCATACCACCTCTACAAACAATCATGTGGTTTAAACCAATCCAAATTTGTCTTCAAATTATGTTGAGGAATTTCTTTAAACTGCAACAAGAACATTCTGAATGAAAGCTGGACAGAACTCAAAACCAGGCATGAAATAAGTCAATTAATAATAGTATCTGATCCAAGACTGGCACGGTGGGCAAATTTCATCATCACCATAAAATGTCGCAATTACAATGTAGGTTCTGTCAGTATTGATTGACTTCAGGCTTAGTTTTACAATAAAACACCATTCTTTACGATACGATATGATACGATACGATACAATATGATCCGCTTTATTTATCCCTCAAGGGGCAGTTCCAAAAACAGCTCACACAACACAAAGCACAATAATACACTCACAATAATAATTAAAAAAGCAACCACAGTAACACAAAGTCAATCTGAAAATTAGATGTGGGACAGCACCACCAAGGAATATTACAGTAAATTCAGCATACTATCAAAGTGGAAACTTCAGGAGGGTTAAACATGAATAAGAAAAGACAGAAACTACAGAATTCAGGAAGGGGAGGCAAATTTACAGCAGTGTTTCTAAACCTATGGGTACTGAACCCTCAGAGCAATGGTGTCATAAAATCCAGATTTTTTTTTTTTTTTTCTGAGTTGAAAATGCTGCTAGCATGCTTTCAGCACTTGTGCTCCTGTAGCTTCTAATATGGCTAACTGTGTGTTAGCGTGTGTCACCATCTGCCTTTTTCCTCCCTCTGTTCCTGTTATGGTGCATTCACATGTTGATGGTAGAAAAACTGCCCTACTGCCGATGGCAGCACAACGCAGCACCAGACGGCAGACAACAATGGTAGATGCAGAACCGTTGCCATGGCAATTAGCAGGATGCAATAGAGAATCAATATTGTAGGATGCAATAGCATTTTAGAATTTTGCACAATGTTTTATAAAAACAGGAGAGCTCTGACTCTAGCCATTTTATACACTCATTTAAAGAACCGACAGAAAAGGCAGACACAGACACATGTGGGTTCATCACATTTTACAGATCACAAACTGCTGGGAGAATTCCATCGGCTAATGCAAGAACTTAAGATGTATGAAGCGAGACTTGCTAATAATTGTCCACTCATCATTTCTTTTGCTAAGGTCACAAAAGTCATTCCTACTTTTCGTGTACAAAACTGGGTGCATCTGCACAAAGAGAACAAGTCTCTCTGTCCATCTCTGACCCAAAAATATCAACATCCAGTTTGTCTTTGCAGCTACGGTAAGCAGAAGAAGTTGAAAAATTTGAACTTTTGACGGCACGTTCCATCTGGCCATGCTGTACGCTGCTCTCACCACCAGCGGTGGCAGAGTTTCCAGTCTTCCTCTCATTGAAAAGAGTGGAACACCCAGTTTTCCATCTACCGCACACCATCAACATGTGAATGCACCTTTAGGCCAGATTCACATGCTAAGCACTGAGCTTTGCACTGACCTGGGCGTTCCATTATTGTGTATTGGGAGCTGAGCGATGACTCCTAATGTTGCATCATGCCACCTTGAGCATATAGCACTCGGATTCTCCATTTTAACGTGGCGCTCAAAGTTCAATCAAATTCAACTTTGACCTTTCCGACGCTGACCTTTCCAACACACAACCAATCAAAGAACAGCTGTACATCACGTAAGCAGAAGCGCCACAGCGATGGAGGAGAAGTTCATAACCTGTGTAGAGCAGTTTAGAATGGTGACTCAACGTTCGCTGTTTTTTCGCTTTTCTTCTCTGAATGAGAAGAAGAGCCAGAGCCTTCTTTACGTCCATGTCACTACTCAGTTTGACCCAGAAACCTGATTTGGACCACAAATGTACAAAAATCGCCCATGGTAACCGTCAATGCGCTTCCTGTCAGTGCTTGGTTGAGCTCAAAGCGCTGGATGCCAAGCTCAGCGGCAACGCTTAACACTTAGCATGTGAAACCGGCCTGAATCTCCTTGGTGTCTATTGGATAATTTGTCAAGAATCCTATGCCACCTGCCTGTTACTTGACTGATGTTGCTGGTCTGTCACATTGCTGAGTCAGACTTCAACAGCCTCAACATCTTGTTGTTGAAGTCATACAAGATACAAGATACAAGACAACTTTATTATCTCAAAAAGAGAAATTCATGTCGTAGCTGCTGCCGGAGGCAAAGAACAATAAATAGATAAACATACAAGACAGCATATACAGTCACCCATTATTATTAAGTAGTCATCAGTTACAGTTACCCATCATTATTAAGTACTCATTATACAAAACAACCTGCTCTAAACTAATAAATAGATAAACATACAAGACAGCAGATTCAGTAAATACTCATTATACAAAGTCTATTACTAGTCTATTCACATAAATAAAATTTACCAATAAAAACACACAATAACACCCTCCATATTGCACTATGTGGACTAATGTCTATTTAGCAGATGAATGGATTTAGGAATAAAACTTGATCTGGTTCTGACGGTGGAGAATTTGGGCATANTTTAGCAGATGAATGGATTTAGGAATAAAACTTGATCTGGTTCTGACGGTGGAGAATTTGGGCATACGGAAATGCCGGCCAGATGGCAGCAGGTCATAACACTTATACAGGACATGAGCAGCATCTCTTATAATGAGCCGAGCTTTACTAACGGCCTACGCTCATAGAGTTCCATTAGGCTTTTCTGTTTCTGCCCCACCACCTTTCCACAAACTTTTACCACTCTGTCGAGAATGCCTCGACTCTTTACAGACAGCCCCCCAAACCAACAAATAAAACCAAAAGTTAAAACAGATTCAATAAAACATCTGTAAAATGCACTCAAAATGGTCCTATTGACGCCCAATGAACAGAGCTTTTAAAGGCAGTAGATTCTTGATTGACATTAACATTCATGTTAACTCATCTAACTATAAAGATGTTGGTGCCACAGACATCTCTGTTTGTGGCACCAACATCTCTAGAACCCAGCATTGTATGAAGCTGATATTCAGCAGGTTTATTGATCAGNTGTGGCACCAACATCTCTAGAACCCAGCATTGTATGAAGCTGATATTCAGCAGGTTTATTGATCAGGGCCCAAGGACGCAGTTTCATGTGTGAAGTTGTTTGGATGAGCGGTTCTCAAATTGAGCTGTGCTGGTGAAAAGTAGTCCGTGCGGTAGGATATGCTCCAGGTGTGGCAGTATATGCTCCAGTCCAGTGACATCTCAATCCAACCCTGTACAGCAAACAAAGCTAGCTCAGAGGACATGCAGAGCTAAATTATGGCAGGCTGCGGCACTCACCATAAAGTCTGGCCAGTTCTGAACACACATGTTTTGAACGAGCGTTGCACTAGTAAATATAAAGGTATATTTTATGCACTTTAGTAAGGTCACATAGAAACAAATGAGGGGCACCCACAGTGGCTTCTGTGCAGAGAGGTGTTAACTGATGAAAGCATGTAAGTAATATAATACCTACAGTACATATGACACATGCGCAGCTATCACACTCAGGCTGGGACTCAAAAGCAATCTCAGTATGGCAGGCTTGGTAAATTGTTCTTTAATTGTGGTTGAACAAGAAATGATCGATAACATCCATCCAAGCAAACAGGTTCCAAGGATAAGACAAAAAGGTACTGAGGGTCCAAAATCAGGCAGAGTCGAAAACAAGAGATGGCAGGTTAATGGAACAAGAAAACAGCTGGACAGCAAAGAGTTAAGCCACACAGCAGAAAGATAATCTGGCAAACGATGACTACTGAGGTAACCAGGGAAATGAGAAGCAGGTGTGTAGTCAGGTTGAAAGTGGAATAGCGGGAAGAGCTGAGGACACATAGCAGGCAGGTAAGGTAATGCAGCTTCTGACATGACAGGCAAAAGTTATATTTCTGATGCAATATAAGGTTATTCTGATGTGACAAAGGTTAGTGGCTGATGGCAGATAGAAAAACAAAGAATATTAGCATGAATATTATGAAACTGTGACACAGCAAAGACGAAAGGTGAGGGAGTTCTTCCAGACAAACCTCAGAACTCTAACAGACAGTGTGATGGTAGGAGTGCTGCAGCATCACCTGTTCAGGTATTTGACAGGTGTACAGCATGCCTGTCAAAAACCTGTCAGACAGTAGTGCTTTGAAATGCTAAAATGAAAATAAAATGCAGTTAGCCAGAAATTTGACCACGGCGACATGAAAACAGCAGCTGTTAAAGCGGTTATCAAAGCAGACCAACAAGATACAACTGAACATAGAATCCCTTCTCTTAACATCTGATTGAGCCTAACTGGAGCTGCAGCTGAAAATGCTCGGAGACATCTTTGCTGATTCTCCCTTAACACTAAGAGACACAAACTCCATCCACAAACCACAGGCTGAAAACCTTGTTAAGCTGTGACAATATTTACCTACCGTAAATTCTCTATTAAAAGCCGGTATTCAAATAATGGCCGGCTCCCAATAATAGCCAGGAGGTAAGTCAGCAGGACGAAATAGAGGCCGGTCCCCAATAAAGGTCCCCAATTGGTTTATGTCTGTTACTGATCCAGGAAAATAATATTAGCATATTCTGCTGCTGCTAACGCTAACTACAGAGCCTGGGAGGCTCAAGGAGGAGAGGAAAAATGACTTACTAAATTGTTTGAACGCCTTTTTTTTTCTCTCTGTCTCCTTGAGCCAGCCTGGGCTCCATAACCAGATGACAGTATCTATGTTTTAAGTACCAAACCACTTTAAAAACCTCTAGCCGTTGTCCTTTCAGCCAGAAGGAACGACCGGACTCAGCGTGAAACAAAGCCGTAAACATGGAGCTCCTCCCCGGCGAGGAGCCAGTGACGCTCCGCTGTAACACACCAACCCGGAAATGTGGATAAAATGGATGAAAACGAGCCTTTCTAAAAGCTGATAGAGGAATGATCACACTGTGAAATGTTTCTCCATAGCGGCGGTATTTTTTTTAAAATTTTTTTTTAGTTTCTTAAATGTATTATGGTGCGTCTATCAGCGGTGGGACACATACACTGCTAGCCGGCTACGAGGCTCTCATTTCGGTTTGAATCTCACCACGCCTACCGTAATAACTGCTGCAGGGAGCGCTGACTTAACGGATTTTGCCGCGGTTATCATTTCCAGGGTTTTTAATGGAAAACTGAAGGACACAAACTATGACACAGCAAAGGGAAAGTTTAGTGAGAAGCACGTAGTTATACATCCTTAATTAGAAATAAAGGCCTGTCTCCAATAAAAGCCTGTATCTTATAAAGGCCGGGTTCTCTCCACGGTTGAGGTAAATAAAGGCCCCAGCCATTATTAGAGCATTTACATATGCTATATCACATATTTCATCAGAGAGAATCATGTGATTTTCCACACGCTGTCTGAAGACAAGATTACCCACAACAATGACACAAAAAGACTGATAGACATAGTTGTCATGTATGTTCATAGCAGCCTAGATCAGAGGTACTCACACAAATACAGGAGGTCCACTGACAAACTGATAGGAATCTGGCCGAAGGATGAGACTCAGAACATAGAGAACTCTTTGATTCAGTTCATAGGTTCATTGACGAGCTCGGGTCAGTTGGAATTTGGAGACTTGATTTTGGGTTTATGTTTTATGTGCGGTGACTTAAGTTGAATTTGGAGGATTAGTGCTATATTCAATACAGGCCAGAAGTTTGAGGCCACCTCCAGATTTAGCATGATCAGACTGTGTAGCACCTTAATCCAAAATGATGTGGGAGAAGGCAGACAGCAGGAATAGAACATGTTAAAACACATCAGCAGGGAGTTGGAACACAACAGGAGTGCTGCAAAAAATACCAGTGTTAATTTTGTCGACGAAAACTAAAATGAAAAATGCTTGTTGACGACCATTTTCCCAGGACTAAAATGAAACAAAAACTAAATACAAATAAATCCTTGAAAACAAAAACTAAAACTAACTTTACCGCAATTTTCGTCATGAAATAAAAACTAAACAAAAACAGGAATTATGGACGAATGGACAATTCATCATTGTTCAATTCGTCGTTCGTTCGATTTTTTTTTTATTCTGAATATATTTATTTCAGTATCAAACTGTTTAGCTGTGATTGGTGACANGGACAATTCATCATTGTTCAATTCGTCGTTCGTTCGATTTTTTTTTTTATTCTGAATATATTTATTTCAGTATCAAACTGTTTAGCTGTGATTGGTGACAGCGTATCAGTCCCGCCTTGCCCAGACTAAACTCACTGCCTTAACCGTGACAACAAAAACAACAGAAAAACAGACTTATGGGATTACTACATCTTTGTGCACATCAAAAACAAAACAGAGTGAAACTACGTGACAAGAAAATAACTGGAAAAAAACAGCACAAACCTCAAGAGGCATTTGAAGCTCTACCATGCTGAAACTTACAGGAAGGTAAGCTAACAGGCTAACTTTAGCTTACCTGTGACATCAGATTAGCTGATATGCTTGTCTTTTATGTTGGCTTAACATTTAATGATTGTATTTCATACCTAATGGTAGTCACATTAAAATTGTATGTGTTTACTAGCAAACTGACTTGACCAGAAACGTTTCATCAGTGTTTCTGCCTCTGATAGGAAACACTGACGTTAGCTTAGATGGAACCGTTGATTTAACAGCTGAGGATATATATAATATATAAAAAGAAAAATGTCATCTATATAAGCTAAACTTCAGACATGAGCTAGCCTAGCGTTAGCTGCTAGCTGGAGAGACATGCTAAGAGGACAGCTAGTAACACCAACAAAGCAAGAACAAACGTGTCTGACTGCAGCCACTTTAATTTAGCCTGAGTTACACAAACAACCAGATAGGAAAAACAGTGAGTCTTAAATTGTGCTGCAGGATGACATAAACTTTTTCAGAGAAGATAAGTTCATATATAGAGATGGCATTTTTGTTTTAAGTTTACTTGTTCCTCCACTAGCATTCAAAACTACCTGACTGAAAAAAAAAATACAATACATTCACTAATTTATAGTTGATTCAAGTTTACAGTTAGGGCATCGTAGGGTCTATGTGACTACATTTGTTAAAGACATGTTTTAAAGATAAACATGTTACTGTGTAGTAACTGCATGGTATGTTTTAGTGACTCATTTTTCTCTCTAAATATGGAAAACTAAAATTGTCAGGTGAAACTGTAGTTTAATAATAGATAAAAAGAAAAATGCCATCTTTATGAGCTTAACTTCAGGCATCCTCTGAAAAACTTCCTTTTTCCTCTTTCTTTTGAAGATTGAAGAACAAGCAAATCAAGTCAAGACATAAAAAAGTCTGCGACTAAAATTGGACTAAATGTCACAAAATTTTCAGACTAAAACTAGACTCAATTAATTCAAATTTTTGTCGACTAAAACTAGACTCAAACTAAGGATAATGAAAAGACTAAAGACTAAAACTAAAAAAACATTTTCATCAGAAGACTAGAACTAAAACTAAATTAAAATTGGGTGCCAAAATTAACACTACTTATTCCATCATCCTTCAGACTGGATTTACTTATTATATTGGTCGTCTTCTATCCAGCGGACACGCCCCCTCCACCTACCAAACCGGGCTGGCCGCATGGGGAGACGGATCTTTGGGCTGTGTTGCTCCTCATCTGTGGAACTCTCCTTTTGGTGAATGTCACACACTCACACACATTCACCTACGCACTGTATACAGTATTATCTGTCTGTTGCTAGATTAAATTGCATATATATAAAAAGTGGTTGTGCCAGTCTTGGTATATNATAATAATAATAATAATAATAATAATAATAATAATAATAATAATAATAATGTTATTAGTAGTAGTAGTATTATTATTTAGTATAATTACTAGTAGTATTATTAGTAGTATAATTATTATATACTGATGCGAATATAGATGTAAAATATACCATACACAAATATAGCATTATTCATATATTATATTAAATATATATTATATTTATTTTTATGTAAGTGTATTGTTACCTGAATGCTTTCTCATGCTCCAGATATGAAGCTTTTGGCACTGACATCATATCTGCTTCAATTATTCCATTAAGTTTTACTCTTGCTCAATCCTGTAGAGTTTTACTGATTTATTTTTAATCCATATTAATATTTCTGTTTCTGCCAACCAAGCTCCTCAAAGGACAACACTAAATAAACTACTGTGATCATTTCAGACCATGAGACTGGGTTCAACAATAAGGATTGCCCCATTGCCCGAGGCAAGTAAAATGTCATGTTGGGCTAGTAAATCTAGCAACTCACTTGCCTGATCGGGCAAGTAAGAAAAATAAAAACAAATAAAAAATGTTTCATTTTTTTCGATCATCCTCGTAGCATACATTTTCGTTCTCTGGCACACAGCATAGCCCCTTCCCTTTGCACGCATCGGCACATGCCGTTGGCCAATCAACAATTGAGTGTGACGTGTACTTGTCACTCATGAGAAAATGGTGGTGGGTAAAGACAAAATATATTAGCAGAAGCACAAGCAAGGTGGCCACAGGTCCTTAAAATGTCTTAAATACACATTTACTAAAATAAGGCCTTTAGAAGTATTAATTTGTCTTAAATTCAGATTGGAGAGGTCTTAACTTTTTTTTTTTGTCACGTCCAGGGTTTTTCCTGCATAGAAAAGTGTGAGGCGGCCACCTCTGTCAAATTTCGTGCCACCTCCGCCTCTTGACAAAACTCTGACGGTGTCTTTATGGAAAACACTATTTTCCAACAAGCATTGCACTCAGTGGATTTCTGTCATTTGTTACTGTGGCGGTGCTGAGTTGTAATCAGCACAGAGCACTGGGACAGGCGCCTTGACGCAGCCGATGGAGTAACAGGAAGTTACCTGTCACCGGTTGATGCACAGAGAGGACAACATGGGGTCCGCGGATCCTTAAAAAGTTTTAAATTTATGCATTTGTATATAAATCACTGTTTTGTATTTTAACGTAACGCAGACCGGAAAACTAACAGCGATGATTTATCGTTGCGGAGGCTCACTATAATGTTGTTAGCATATTGGGCTAAACTAGCTTGAAGTATTGCTAGCTTAAAGTGGCGATGAATATAAAATGCGTGTGTGAAAAGTAAGCGTAACTCAGAAGAATGGGAATCAAAGTCGTGCAATTAAACATGCAGTGTGAGAAACAGAAAATAGCTGTGAAAACCTATCAACTACTGATGGTATTACTCAGTACCGATCAGTAACAATCTCCAGCTTCACCGCCACAGTTACAACAGAGGAAAACAAACCAGCTCAGCAGACAAGTTCAGTTTGGCTGCTTACGTCATTAAATCCTCGCTGCACATGTAAACAGACACGTTTGTAAAAAAAAAAAAAAAAAAAAAAAAAAAGCGCCACATGGAGTAGTTCCAGGTCAACTCTTCATTTTTCTATAAATACTGAAGTCAGAAGTGGAATTTCATTGCTATATTTTTCTGCTAGGTTCAGTATATTATCGTGCTTTCTACTGATTTGTCAGGTACGCCTTAACCTCTTTAGTCCTCCATCATACAGGAGCTGTTGGACATCTGGCTGCTAATGGTGTTCACACAGGCGTCATTGACCTTCTGCCTCTTCCTGTGTCCCTCCACATCATCGCAAGCCTTCCTCTTGCCTTTCAGGACCTCCTTCAACACAGAGCTGGATTCAACGGGTCCTTGGAAGATTTGGACAGTGCCCCTCATCCTCTNCATCATCGCAAGCCTTCCTCTTGCCTTTCAGGACCTCCTTCAACACAGAGCTGGATTCAACGGGTCCCTGGAAGATTTGGACAGTGCCCCTCATCCTCTTCAGTCTCTTCTCTATTATGCTGGAAGTGTTGGAGGTCTGGCTGCTACTGGTGTGCACACAGGCATCATCGACCTTCTACCTCTTCCTGTGTCCCTCCACATCATCGCAAGCCTTCCTCTTGTCTTTCAGGTCCTCCTTCAACAC
>VXCM01010167.1:0-10125 GCA_014773175.1 Lucifuga dentata | reverse complement strand
TGCATAGCGACGTGGTAAGCGCCTTGGTTTATGAATCTGGGCCTTTTAATTGTAAAACAACTTTGTGTTTTCATTTGAAATTTAATGTGAATGTATTGTATTGTAACTTTTAAGTAGTTTTACAGTTTTACATTAAATATTACATTAAATATTGATCTTTAGAAGGTCTGTAAAATTTCGGTTTTGGTTGTATTTCATGAGGTTTCTTCCATTTTCCTTTTGTAATCAGGTTTTAAGGAAGTTTTTCTTCGTCTTCTCAGAGTTTAGGCTGGTCAGGAACGTTAATGTGGGCCTGTAAACCCTTTGAGAAGTTAGGTGTGTTTCTGGACGACACAAATAAACCTGACTTGACTTGAATGTGTCTGCCTGTGTTCTGATGAGATGACTAGACTTTGCCACGAGAAGCTCGTCTCACTCGTACCTGCAGCATCACAGAAACAACCTGTCCTGTGACGTGCTGAAAGCATCAGGAAACACCACCAAATTTAAGAGGTACGATGAGTTTAAGAGCACATACACTGCACTGCGTGTGTGCGTGTGCTTGTGTGTGAGTGTGTACACCCTTGCACCCTATAAAGCAACAAATGATCCACACGTTCTACCATGCACAGGACTTTCCTTTNGGCACTTTGCTGATAATACACAGAATTCCACTTATCACAGCTGATGACATGAAGATCTACAGCCAATCAGATTCATCCTGTCACACTGACGACACGATGAGGTCCAGCCAATCGGATTCATCCTGTCACACTGATGACATGATGAAGTCCAGCGTGTCTGCACAGAGTTTGAAGTGTTCTCTTTACAACTTGTTGATATTGGAGACGTTTTACTGCTGCATCTCCTGGTTCTCATTTTAGTTCAAGACTTAAAAGAGTATGTGCACCTCTGCTGGTATTCACCCACACACATACACACACACACATCCATCATAATTGGTGATATGTCATAAGTACCAGTATTCTCTGGATTTGGAGGAGTCTTACATGCACGGCTTCACTCTTGTATTGGTTTTATGTTATTTGTCCTGATGGATGGTTGATATATTTCACAAAATAAATGATGTTGCATGAAATTAGTAAACTAATGAGAGCATCGGAGACATTTTCAGTTGAGTGTAGAACACGTTTATAAGGTTTATAAGATTTTACACTGATGAAGTCCCATCATGAATTCATCTGAAAATCTCAACAACTCAAAGTTGCCTTCTAGAATACAGTAATGATATTTAGTTTACTGTAGCATCCTCAGTCCTCTGCTGATAGGTTTTAATTTTGGCAGAAAATCGTTGGCTCCTGTCAGTCACCAACCGATGAAATCACGGCGGAAGAAAGTCTTTTAATCTGTATTTATCCTCTGTGAATACACACACACACATGCACGCACACACACAGTATTTTCATATGATCTCAAGATAAATACAGTACCTGTTGTTGGTACATTCTGAGTGGTGGTTTTGCTGCTGGTTTTTGCAGATGTGCTGTTTCATAGGAGTTTGAGACCTACAAAAAAACAAAAACAAAANAAAAAAAAAAAAAAAAAACGCACAGATACTTTCATGTTATAAATTAATATGGAATTGTGATGTCCAATGCATCAGAGAGGTTTTTTGTGTGAGGAAATATTAAAATCAGCCTCGTTTAACTCAATTTCACATCAAATGAGAGTATGAACTCAGTGCTTTCAGTGGTGGGGGATGGGCACGTACTGTACATACAGAATTATCTTAACAGTTTGAGTTTTCGGCTGACAGCGATACAGTATGTGATACAGTATGTGTAAAATGCAGAGGTGTGTTGCTGCTTTGCAGCATCTGCTGCATTTTCTGCTCCTGTGTGTGTAGAAACTCATTTCTACTGCTTGACCTGGAGTTATAAAACTATAACTAAAAGGTTTGGAAAAAATATCCTCTAAATGCAGTAAAGATATTTTTGCTTCCACTCATTTTGGAGGATGTTTTGACTGTATTTCACTCCTGCTGGAAACTGCTGTGGATGAGTTTTTCCTCACGATCTACTATCTATCTAACGGTGAGATGTTTGACCTGAGTTTAACCTTCTCAGCACGTTCATGTTCACAGAAAGTGATGGTTGCTGGATAAGAATGAGCTTACTTTGAACATTTGCTTTTACAGTAATAATGTGATTTTGGCTGGTTCTTCATGGTACATGTCTGTCATCCGTTTTAAAACAGATCTGACACGGTTAAAGCTGTAATTTAATTACACAGCAGCTGTAGTCCATGTTTCAGTTTAAACGATGATTCTTCCTGTGATGATTCTTGTGTCAGTTTAGATTCAGAAACTCAATGAGGCTTTTTTTAATGCACAGTAATTGCAAGTACACATTTTACAAGAAGCCAATTTGAGATTTGCATGAGGAACAGCACTGCGTCATGGTGGAAGGCTCTGCAATAAAGAGACGAGCAACTGAAACTGAGATACTTGCAAGTGGCCGCGGCTTTGGCTCAGAAGGCAATCATGCCATAGAAATGAAATATAAATGGGAAAATAATGGAGGTTTACTTTGACAATGTCATTGAAAAGTTTTTGCATTGCTGTCAGAAGCTCCAAAGTTCAGGCAGCATTTGTGAGGTACATATTTAGATAAGAGGAAGTCATTCTTGAGGGTTTGACAGTTTTACATTTTATCTCTTCGTTTAACAGACTTGCAGCAAGAACATCTTACTGGCATATAAATGTCTGTTCAAGCGGATGATAAATGGCAGGACTCTGAATTGATATTGGACATTCATTATGTCACAATTACTGTAATTGCATTTATACAGTGCTGGGTGACTAATGGGTTCACACATAAAATGCCTCCTCATTTTTTACTTTTAGTGCCTACAAAATCCAGAGTCAATTTGGATAAAGTACTTTATAATGTTTGAGGTAAAGGTGGACCCACAGATGGATTTTTTTTTTTTTTTTTTTTTTTTTTTTTTTTTTTTTTTTTGCATCCATGAGGCAAACAGGAAAATTGTTTATGGAACAGGATTCCTGTTATTCTGGTACTCGTGCATGAATGGTTCTTGGCACTTTAAAATCATGTTGCGTAGATGTCAGCCATGTTTGTAACATGTAACTTTGATGTTATAATAATAATCCAGTTTTGGGGGAATTTAATTTTTTTCAATGAATTCAGATAAACAAATGAGACTTTTTGGCTGTATTTACTCTACAAGTCTTGATGCTCAATTCTTTTGTTCAGCATATTTACATTTTTTTTTAAGCAGCTCATATCTGATACCTGTATTTACATGCTTTGACCTTTGACCTGTAGCAGCAGGATGCAGCTTCGCATGCGCACATTTCTTAGACGCATGTAAAGAAAATGCTTCAATAAGATGAGAGAAGTATTTAAAATCTGCAGGTTAAAACTTTCACATGCAGAGAGAAACATCTGATATGTTGTGTGAGCGTTTATCTTCATCAGGACATGAAGGTTCATTGGTTAATCACAGAGGAGAAGCGGGTGGAGTTGGAGTTTTGCTGCTGTAACAGGAGCCTGTTATCACACACTAACATGTCTATTTGACATAAACACACAACATGTCTGATATATATAGTATGTCCTCCATTTCTGTTTACAGAGAGCGTCATCATATTGATGACATCATCATATGCAGATAAAGCAGAACGTTACGTAGGAGTCAGAATGGGAAGGAAATTCTCATCTGTGTATTTAGACAGCAGATATCCATTGGTGGATATCTGATACTTATCCGATTTATTTCCACATATGCAAGAGGCCCAAAATGGATCTGAGAATATCTGATTTCATGTGGCTTTTTACCATTTACATCTTCAGGAAGCGTGTCTGATACGTGTCACATGTGAGCAAAAGATCAGAATCAGGTCACATGTGCGTGGTGTAAATCCAGCCTTTAAGTCTCAGTTGAAGTCATGTTGGCTGGTTAAATGAGTCCAGCTTCACTCTGATGACATCTGATGTTGTATTTAAAGGCGTTATGTGGATGTGCTGCATTGTGATCAGATCTTAGTCATTGTGCTATAAAACCTGTGTTTCCTCCTCGCTCCATGGACAAGTTCGAACATTTTTAAAATAATACAGTTTTGAGCATTTGCAGCACAATGTGTTCTGCATTGTTAACATTCGTTCTTCTTACGTTCTTCTTACCTGCCTCTGGATACAGATTGCATTTAAACCAAAGATGGATGGGCAGGCTATTTAGTTCTACTTAGTTACACATTGCAATTTATGCATTCATAAATGTCCATATTTTGATTACACTACATATGCCCTCAGATGGAAATGCTGGATCAAAGCTGTTCAAAGCCGCCATACCTTCATTTTCATGAAGGTATGACAGCAGATGAACTTGGACACCGTGACCTCTGCAGGCTCATCTTACACCATGTGACGGACATGCATTTCTTTCTTTGGCTTAATTGTTTCTCATCCTAACTGTTTGGAGTTAGCATAACATTTTACTAATACAAAATGTCTGCTTAAATATTTAGTTTCTTCACATTAAAAAGATGTGCAGCTGCATATAGATAAATCAAAATGCCTCAGCTAGCACATCATAAGAATCTTCACAACAGCATTCCTGAGTGCCTGTCACTGCTATAATGAAATGTATGAGAAGAAATTAAGCCACTTTGTTCCATCTACTGTGTTGGTGTCACAGTTCTGGTAACTGCAGCAGCTCGTGTTGGAGCAGCAGAGCAGACCGATAGTCTTCATCCTTCTTGTGTGACGTATCCAGACACAGCAGCTCTTAGAACCAGCAGGACGTTTGTAAAACAGCAGGATAAAATTAATGAGTTGAAAGATGCTTTGCCAAGGCCCACAGCGATGAATCCTGCCGTACCTTTCATGGCTTCTCCTGGATACAATGGAGGCTGCCAGGTCCATCTGTGAACTAAGTCAAGATGTAAGAGGCATGCATACATGCTGCTGCTGCTAATCCCGCTCATGAATCAGCCGTCTGCAGAACATCCTCAGAGAAACGCGCTCCTCCTCTAACGTAATTACAGCAGCCATAAGTCCTCCTCTCCACTTCCACTGCCCTTCCTCTCCATGTCTGCTGTGGAGTCAACAGCATGTCCTCTGGAGAAACCTCCTCCTCCTCCTCCTCCTCCCAGCCTTTCTGCTGCACTGCTCTGCTCCTCTTCAGCTTTGTAGTTTTTTGTTTTTTTTTTCGGGGCACGATTTCATTTGGCATCCAGTGTGGGATAAATAAATNTTGTAGTTTTTTGTTTTTTTTTTCGGGGCACGATTTCATTTGGCATCCAGTGTGGGATAAATAAATCACTGCCAGCCCGTGATGCCGGCTGTGGGCTTGGTGTTGCTTTCCTGTTGCTTTCCTGTTAGAATTGTGCCACTGGGGCTCGAATGGACATTTCCTGGGCTCAGGACCCATACAGCCACACAGTGGTTGTTGTGCACTGATTTTTTTCCTGGTTTCACTGCAAAACTATTGCAGGACCTCTGATTTTATTTTATTATTTGTCATGAGCTTTCATGGGGAAATATTGCTTTTACTGCAGAGACTGATGAGGTTTTGGAGGCATAATTTGTGTCTAATAGCTGTTAATATGTTGTACGTACAGAATCCCAGTTTGAACCTGTTTTCCTCACATCACTACAGCCTGGAACCCTTCTTAAATCTCTCTCAAGCCATTGAAATAATCTAAAAATATCTGAAAAGTGACACTGCTTTGCATTTATTTTTGAAGACTGATTAGTAGCATTCAGTCACTCTATCCATAAAGTGTTGACTGATTCTGGAATGAAAGATTTATAACCATCTCTGGATAGAGGATGTCCGACTCAGTGTCAGTAAGAATGTCAGGGATGGTTTTGGTAAATCCAACGCTGGACTTTGCATGACATCCAGCTCAGCCTGGAGTCTTTCTCCAGCTCAGCAGGTCACTTCACTAACGCTGGTCTTTCTCTCTGCTCTCTGTTTCTGCAGATGGAAATGATACCAGAGCCTGATCCCGACGACGAGGGAACAAAAATAAGTGTAAGTTGAAAAACATGTCTTGCTGATGCCTGATTCCAGTCAGTGGTTCTCATCCCAGAGCTGTCGTGACCCAATGTAGCAAACACAACAGGAGCTGATTTTGCTGAATAACACACCTTCAACCAAAGAAGGAAACCAATCAGTGAAATCAGCAGCAATGTTACTGTCAAAGTACTTACTATACTCCTGCCATTTTCCCCAGCAACTGTGCCTCCCCTTACTGTCTCAGCACACACACACACACACACACACACACATATATATAGCTGAATTGCAATGATGAGCTGCAGTTGGACGGTCCTGGTATTGAGAAGGAAACCAATCAGTGGGCATCATCAAGATTAGCATCTTCATCATTAGCATCATCAGCCTTAGCAGCACCAATCTTAGCATCATTAGCCTCAGCATCATCTGCCTCAGCATCATCAACCTCAGCATCATCAACTTTAGCATCAGCAGCCTTAGCATAACCAGCCTTAGCATCGTCAGCCAGTATCACCAGCCTTAGCATAATAGCCTTAGCATCATCAGTCTGAGTTTCTTTGTTCCATCAACACCACCTACCAAGAGAATTCCTGAAGTGAGGCTGATGCAGATGACCTCACCCTAAATCACTGTCATGTAAGAAGGCAGAGCAGCGTGCTGGAATGCTTTGGACCATTATAAATGAAATAAAAATTTTCTTAGCACAACAGAAGTGTTAGAAGACCACACAGTCCATAAAGTTTTTACGAGATGAAAAGAAAATGGATATTGTGGCCTTCTTAGTTGAATCACACCTCCATGAGCTAAAGCTAAAGCTACAACTCAGTGTGCAGCTGTGAAGTCTTTCCAGAGGAAACTCCATCTTTCTAAGAGTGATCTCCAAAGGGATGTTTTGGATTTCAGTCACCTTCACTCTCAGCTTCTATCGCCTCAAATCACACATTTCCTCCATGATGATTTCTAGCATGAATCTGCAGTGCTCCTCTTTACATGACCTTAAAGCATTACAGCTGAAGGAACCAGCCAAGGACATTCTGAGACAAGTTATGGGAGGTTATAATACAACGTGTCCACAAACCCTCTGCACCAGCCACTCTCATTCATCGTAAATATTTTACTACAGCAAGGCCATCCAAATTTGGCAATAACATAAATCCTGTCTGTGACGGATGTAATCAGATACTGGCCATTCTCACACACACATTATGGTCCTCTCAGTCCAAAACCTATTGGGAAGAGAATTTATAAACTCTTGACAACATTTTCTATGTGTTTTATACGAAATGTGTGGTTGTAATGCAGAAATGTTAAATATTTATACCAGCTCACCCAAAAGCTGGATTTACACCATGCATGTGACCTGATTCTGATCTTTTGCTCACATGACACATATCAGACATGCTTCCTGAAGATGTAAATGGTAAAAAGCCACATGGAATCAGATATTCTCAGATCTGGTTTGGGCTTCTTGCATATGTGGAAATAAATCGGATATATATCAGATATCCACCAATGCTGCTGCTGTCTAAATCCACAGATGAGAATTTCCTTCCCATTCCGACNAGATATCCACCAATGCTGCTGCTGTCTAAATCCACAGATGAGAATTTCCTTCCCATTCCGACTCCTATGTAATGTTCTGCTTTATCTGCATATGATGATGTCAGCATCAATATGATGACACTCTGTAAACAGAAATGGAGGACATACTATATATATCAGACATGCTGATGTGTGTTTATGTCAAATAGACGTGTTAGTGTGTGATAACAGGCTCCTGTTACAGCAGCAAAACTCCAACTCCACCCGCTTCTCCTCCGTGATTAACCAATGAACATACGTGTCCTGATGGAGAGATAAATGCTCACACAACATATCAGATGTTTCTCTCTGCATGTGAAAGTTTTAACCTGCTGATCAGATTTTACATACTTCTCTCATCTTAGAACATTGAAGCGTTTTCTTTACATACATCTCAGAAATGTGTGCATGTGTAGCTGCATCCTGCTGCTACAGGTCAAAGGTCAAAGCATGTGCAGGTATCAGATATGAGCCGCTTAAAAAAGAAAATGTAAATATGATTAGCAAAAAATCAGATATAGATAAAATAGTGGAATTGAGCATCAAAACTTGTAGTGTAAATCCAGCCTTAATGTTGTGCTGGAGACAGGAAGTGAAAACACAGCGGCTCTACTGATAGCTGTATAAAAGTGAGTCTGAGACCTGAGGAATCACTGCATATTTATCTATGCAACCATTCCACATGATTTTAAATCAGTACTTCCAATATATTACTACTTTTGCACTGCAAATGTTATGACATGTTGGTCTTTTTTAATAACGCTAACAGACGGTGAAGGTCCAGGGCAACGATATCTCACACAAGCTGCAGATCTCCAGAGTTGGCAAGAGTGACGAAGGACTGTACGAGTGCCGGGTGACACGAGCGAACTATGGCGAGATCGTGGAGTACAAAGCTCAGGCCTGGCTGAAAGTCAACGCCACGGCCCGGCCACGACGACTGCCACCGCCCGCCAAGAAGAGCTCCCCACTACACCTGACCGACAAGAAGCCGAGGAAGTCCAGCTCACCTCTGGGCCAGGATGGCACGAGTTCAGACCAGAGAGCGTCCAGCTCCACCTCACACACGTCCTCCAAGACAGACACACACGACCCCCCCGGCTCAGGTAAGCCCAGTTGCTCTGTTACATAAGGGGAGCACTGTGGAAGAAATCATGAGGGAAAAGTAGCCTTGAAAAAGTTGTCCATGCTTTCCATCCATGAATCATGTATGTAATCATGTATGTAATCCCATTTAGACTATCGCAGCTCTTCATTCAGACCCTAAAGAATCAGCGCCTGTATTTACCAAGCATCTGAGAACCAAATTACAGCAGTAAGAACATAAAATGAATTTATTGAAGACATTCTGTGATCATGTCGTGTGATCCACACATAAACATTTACCCAGAATTAAAGCTAATAAATAGCATTACATGTATGCATATAGGCAGCGTGTGTGCAGTGTGTTCAGCGTGTGCAGCGTGTATGCAGCAAGTATGAAGCGTGTGTGCAGCGTTGCAGCATTTATGCAATGTGTGCAGCATGTGTGCAGTGTTGCAGTGTGTATGCAATGTGTGCAGCATGTCAGCATATGTGCAATGTGTATGCAGTGTGTGCAGCATGTGCAGTGTGTATGCAGTGTATGCAGCATGTCAGCGTGTGTGCAGCGTGTGCAGCATGTAGGTAGCATGTCAGCATGTATGCAGTGTGTGTGTATGTAGCGTGTCAGCATGTATACGTGTACAACGTGTATGCAGCGTGACACTGCTTCATGAACTCCAAACTGGTCGGCACGGCTCTGCAGAGCTTCTAAATCCTGGAGGCGATGGGAGGAGTTTCCTGACTTTAGAAAGTACAGTAGATAGAAATGACTTTAGTAGTAATCCTTGGCAGCAGTGGTGTGCGGTCAGGGCCAGCAAGGCCTTCTCTGCTGGCCTAGAGATTGCCAGAATCATCAAATTATGTTTTTATAATTTAATATATATTTTATTAATGCTATATGTATTTTTACAAAGTTCGTTCCCATCAGTTTTGTTATTAACGTCATTTCATCGCTACTCTCTCCCTCCTTCCAGTGCAGCTCATNGTTCCCATCAGTTTTGTTATTAACGTCATTTCATCGCTACTCTCTCCCTCCTTCCAGTGCAGCTCATATAAATTAGAGCTTTTATCCAATCAGATTTTCCCCTGTGCTGGGGAAAATCTTTTTGTCTCCGGGTAAAAAAATCTAGCCTGAGGCCTTCAGAATCTGGAGTGAATCCCCTCTGCTGTTCAAGCAAATGGGATGATGTTGTTGATTGTCATATTCTTTAACCAATCAGATTTCGAGTTTGCCATGTTGGGCGTATTCTTTTACACGTCAGAGCCTTCTAGCTGGCCTTGGCTTACGTCATCAGAGTACAGCATTATGCTAACAGCTAAACAGCCTGCCAGAAATTCATCAGAGGAAGAAGAGAGCCAGTTAGCTTAGCTAACTCAACTAAACCTAGCTAGCACGTAACGTAGCATTATTGTTTATTTAAACTTTCTTTCTTGACATTTAGATTTTTAGATATAGTGCTTTAGATTTTTTTGTTT
>VXCM01010165.1:0-10195 GCA_014773175.1 Lucifuga dentata | reverse complement strand
CTGGGTTTCAATTTATCGTAGCCGTCTACGTGCCAAAGTGCATTAGGCCCTCTGCAGATATACTGATGTCTTCTCAAGCGTCGTGCTCGTCTTAATTCCACACCTTCAGGATCGACCAATTTGATGATACGTCTTATGGTGTCCTGTGATACAACAAATCCCAACTGAACTGCACGAAGATGTAACCAGCGGTAACCCTGCAACTGTCCAGTGGCTGTGATCTCACGTTGGACGAAAGCTAAAACTTCAGGCAGATCAGTCTGGTTCTTTCTTCTGAACAAACCAAGTCTTCTACAAATCCTCTTTAAAGTTCGGACACTTATTACTTTGTCATGCTGATGTGCTAAAATCGCAAGTATTTCCTTATTACTGAAAGAAAGCCTGAAATACAGCTTTACCAGGTCATCTAGGTCTGACATTGCAGCCAAAATGAAATCATGTGACCTTAATGCCAGAATTCTGACTTTAATCTCAGAATTCTGGCTTTTTCTCCAAATTCTGACTTTTTTCTCAGAATTCTGAATTTTGACTTAAATGTCAGAATTCTGTCTTTAATCTCAGAATTCTGACTTTTTTCTCAAAATTCTGACTTTAAAGTCAGAATTCTGACTTTAATCTCAGAAGTCTTCTATTTTTTTTTTTTTTTTNTCTTCCGTACTGCAGGCATGGGTACAGCCATAAATTTAATTGGTCAAAACAGGAGCCCGTTCCTACTGGTGATTTTGTGACAGGATTGTGGGGCTTTAACATTCATACAAGAGCAAAGAGGTTTGTAAGCGATCGGAGAGGTTCGTGCACAAGTATGTTGAGTCTAAGCACATAGTTTTAAGCACGAGCAGAGGAAATCCGTGTGAAAGTGTTAAAAAAAAAATCATGCAGGAAATCATGCTGTCCAACTGATAAATGATAATGATGACTCAAATTATGGCAGGAAAACAATGCTATAATAAATGCTTTGTCTTTTAGAATAGGGATGGAATGGGGAGATCTTTTTTTTTTTAAATTTGGATTTTGTTGGTCTTGGCTGAGGTATGCGCTTTCAGATGTCTTGTACAAAAATCTGTTATCACTTGCATGTCTTTGGTGCTATAAAATGATCTGAGTAACTATAAGTTACTGAGAAATAATGCCAGTTTTTTCACACATTACTAAAACTACACCACTTTTATTCTTTAAATAAATGTGAGCAACAACAAACCCAGATAGACATTAACAAATGATAAAATATATTCTCAGACCAGGCGTTATGGGCGGGCATTCGGGGGCATTGCCCGCCCATTTGAATGTCTTGCCCCCCACCAGATGAAATTGTCAGTTTAAATAATAAACAAAAAAGAATATATCCACTATCATTTAAGACAGTTGCGGTCAAATAAGACAACAGAGAAGTAATTACGCTAATTACCATAGCAGCACAACACAGACGCATTCTCGCTACAAAACACATGACTGCTGTGACTGCTGTCACGTCACTGTCCAGGTGCTGCTGTCAGCAGGCAGAATGATGACTGGGACTTAATTAGTTATCAATTAACTCACCTGTTTTCTAAGGTATCTATGTTCTGTGTTGGAGTATCTGGTTGCTGTATCTTAGTCAGTAACGAGTCTAACAAGGGAACAAAGAGGGCTGGTGAAGATCCCCAGTTTGTCATAGCAGCATCAGGTTAGTCAGGTTTGCGCATTGCCCGTTTGGCTGCTTTTTGTAAAGCAGTAGCCTATTTTATTTCATTCACTAAATGGTCAGCAACATTCAAACTTCCGTCTGTCAGTGTCTCCGTTGCTGTCCTTGGGTCCACCCAGACATCGTTACAGACTCTGTGGCCCGTTTGTTCTTTTTCCGACCAATAATCGTCATCGCCATAACAATGCGTCAGACTCTGGTAACACGTGTCTATTTCTTATGATTTCAACTGAGTTATGTAATTCTATAATGCCATCTTGTCTGACCATTGTAAACGCAGAATAACAGCTTTTGTCTTTATTTTCATGCAGATTATACAGCACACAAGTGCAGTTTATACACAAGTTTGTAGCCTATAACGTTGTAAATTGTCTTGGGTGCGGGTCATAGCCTACTTGGGGAATTATGANGAGTTTGTAGCCTATAACGTTGTAAATTGTCTTGGGTGCGGGTCATAGCCTACTTGGGGAATTATGAGTAATTAAAATGAATTTAATCTAAACAAACAGGCTGCAAAACGTGTCACCTATTGCAACGTTACGTGATACCTGTCACAACGTGAATTTTTGCAGCTCCTCATTGAAGTTTGGCGGTGTGAGAAGTCAAGATGGATTCACATCATCCAGTGATGATGCTTCTGACAGAAAGAAAAAAAAACACTTGTGAACAGTGTATGGAGGTGTGTGTCAGGTCATATTAATATCTGAGCCATTTGGCTGTAGGTACACAGGCCGTGCGTAAAGGCGTGCGGCTTTACGCTCGGCCTGTGTACCTAAAGGGCGAGTGCACGGACTGTGAGTAGATGAACAGGTGAATCCCTGCCGAGATGTACATCCCCAAGATGAAGGAATGAAATCGCTTTAACAGCTCACATTTGGGGCTGTTTGGATGTGACAGGGAGAGTTGTGAGCCTCCTCAGGGCTGAGAAAGGAGGGGATGTATTTTTCGGCAGAAATAACGACAAAATAAGAGTGGACTATAATCGATGCTGCCCATATACCTCCTATTATATGGCCTCTAAGAAGTTTTTCAAAGTAATAAATATTGTCTTACATTACATGATCCGTTGTCCGGGAGTGGGGATGCAATTCTCGGAAAGGATACAGTTTGAGGCACAACAAAGATGCATGCCGAGTTCAACATAAAATGTTATGCTGGCTAGGCGAAATCGACCTCGGAGCCAATAAAATAAGTGCTGAGTTTTCACGATTCCCGATCCCGATTCACTTCAGGTGTGGATGCTGTCACTGATTTGCACCAATTAAGCGTGGATTTAAGCCTCAGTCTCTCTCTCACCCAGTGCCAGATTGTTCTCTGCTATCCCTGATGCAAGACATTCCAGCGTTTTTCTGTGGACTGACTTTCTGTTACCGAACCTGCCTGTCTTGGACTAATCTGCTCGTCGTTCCCCTGGTAATCACCTCTGCCTTCTGTCCCCGACTCCGATTCCTGTCCCTGCATCTGGATTCCTCGTCTGTCAGTCTCTGTGTGAGCGCTTTGTCCTGCCAGTTTATCTGCCTGCTTCTGTGTTGGACTGTGAATCCAATTAAAGAACTTAACCTGTCAGCGTTGTACTATGTGCTGCATTTGGGTCCAAACCCCACCCGTCACAGTACAATCTGGCCAGAAATGGACCCAGCACATACACCTTCACCTGAGGACCGCTTTGAGCAGATCGAAAGAGCTTTGCAGCAGCACGAGGAGCGAATGGTTGCTGTCAGCTCCGAATCCAGGAGCGCAGCGGCGGCGCGCGAGCAGGCTCTCACCGCTTTGGCCACCCAGGTCCAGCAGCTAACTCAGACACTGTCCCAAACTCTTGCTCCGGTCCAGTCTGAGACTCCTTCACCTGCACCAACACTTCCAACACCCTCAAGGGTGGAGTCTGAACCTGCCTGCTTCTGTGTTGGACTGTGAATCCAATTAAAGAACTTAACCTGTCAGCGTTGTACTATGTGCTGCATTTGCTGCATGTGCGCTCGGGGGTCCCCACCCCCGAGCGTTATGCCGGTGAACCTGAGGGGTGCAACCCCTTCTTGACAAACTGTTCCATTCTGTTCGCTCTCCAGCCTCTCACGTTTTCCACCGAGGAGGCTAAAGTGGCTTACGCCATCAGCCATCTGACCAGGAGGGCTCGTCTGTGGGGCACAGCTGAATGGGACAGACACACGAGCACCTGTTCATCCTTCCTGGATTTTGCTGCAGAGCTTTGCAAGGTGTTCGACATGGGAATTTCCAATTATGATTCTGCACTAGAGCTGCTGAAAATGCATCAAGGAGACCAGACTGTGACAGATTACGCCATCGATTTCCGCATCAGAGCCCGGCAGAGTGATTGGAATATGGTGGCGTTGTGTGATGCCTTTTTGTATGGACTGGCTGATTACATCAAAGATGAGCTGGTATCACATAACCTGCCCACTACGCTAGATGGCCTCATTGAATTATCCACTCGCATCGATCTTCNTCAGAGCCCGGCAGAGTGATTGGAATATGGTGGCGTTGTGTGATGCCTTTTTGTATGGACTGGCTGATTACATCAAAGATGAGCTGGTATCACATAACCTGCCCACTACGCTAGATGGCCTCATTGAATTATCCACTCGCATCGATCTTCGTATACAGGCTCGGAGATGCAAGAAGCTTCAGAGAACCATGACAGCGACTAGGTCCTCCGTATCCAACTCCCCAGGGGGACCTGAACCGATGCGGCTGAGACGTACCAGTCTCACGCCGGAGGAACGGGAACAACGTCGCCAGCTTAATCTCTGCCTGTATTGTGGCCAAGCCGGTCACTTCATTTCTCACTGTCCAGCAAAACGGCAGAACTCATCAGTAGCGGGGGAAGTACTGATGAGCAGAACCCCGACCACGCCTTCCTCTGGACCCAGACCATTATGCCATGCCAAGATCCTTCTCCCTGACGGCGCTCACACAATTGCCATCTTTATAGACTCCGGAGCCGACATCAGTTTTATGGATGAGGAGCTGGTTCAGCAGCTGGGGATCGGTCGAGAGCCACTACCACGTCCTGTTCTGGCCAACACTCTGGATGGTCACAGGTTAGGGACTGTTACTCATTTGACATCGCCTGTGCATTTGCTGCTTTCTGGAAATCATCATGAGACTTTACAATTCCACATACTCCAGTCACCACAGCTGCCTCTGATTTTGGGTTACTCCTGGCTCCGGAGACATAACCCCCACATTGACTGGGACACAGGGGTTATCTTGGGTTGGAGTGCCTCCTGTCATCAATTATGTTTGAAACAAGCAGCCCCGACCCAGAGGACTCTATTACCCAGTTCCAGTCCGGATCTATCAAGGATACCCCTCGAATATCACGACTTTGGGGAGGTATTTAGTAAGGCCAAGGCCCTGTCGCTGCCACCCCATCGACCATATGACTGCGCCATCGATCTGCTGCCAGGCACCTCCCCACCAAAGGGTCGACTCTACTCTCTCTCAGTCCCAGAGCGAGAGGCGATGGAGACATATATTAATGACTCTTTGGCTGCTGGTATCATTTGACCCTCCTCATCTCCCGCTGGTGCCAGATTTTTTTTGTTGAGAAGAAGGACAAGACTTTGAGACCTTACATTGATTATCGGGAATTAAATGACATAACGATAAAGAACTGTTATCCCCTGACTCTTCTCTTGTCAGCCTTTGAACTGTTGCAAGATGCTATCAACTTTACCAAGCTTGATCTCCAGAACGATTATCATTTGGTGCACATCCGTGAAGGGGACGAGTGGAAGACGGCATTTAATACTCCCACTGGACATTATGAGTACCTCGTCATGCCTTTTGGACTAATTAACGCCCCTGCCGTCTTCCAGGCACTAGTCAATGATGTACTCAGAGATATGCTCAACCGCTTTGTGTTCGTCTATTTAGACGATATTTAAATTTTTTCCCGGTCTCAAGATGAGCATGTGCATCACGTCCAGTCAGTCCTGCAGCGCCTCCTGGAGAACTCTCTTTTTTGTAAAGCAGAGAAATGCGAGTTTCATGCCTCCTCTGTCTCCTTCCTGGGGTTCATTGTGGCCGAGGGAAATATTCAAATGGATCCAGAGAAGGTCTCGGCAGTTACATCCTGGCCCATTCCTGAGAGCTGCAAACAACTGCAACATTTCCTGGGATTTGCCAGTTTTTATTGGAGATTTATACGAGGGTACAGCAGCATTGCCGCTCCTCTCACAGCTCTGATTTCTTCCAAGGTGCCATTCAAGTGGACCTCGGCTGCAGAGGAGGCATTCAAAACACTCAAGCTCACTCAAGCTCATGGGAGCTGAGGTGAACCTCAGCTCCCATCCTCCAGATGCCAGAGCCAGATCGTCAGCTTGTGGTTGAGGTGGACGCCTCTNCACCTCAGCTCCCATCCTCCAGATGCCAGAGCCAGATCGTCAGCTTGTGGTTGAGGTGGACGCCTCTGATGTGGTAGTGGGGGTGGTTCTCTCTCAACGCAGTGTTGCTGATCAGAAACTTCACCCCTGCGCCTTTTTCTCCAGACATTTGACTCCAGCTGAGAGAAACTATGATATCGGCAATCGGGAGTTGCTGGCGGTTAAGTTGGCCCTGGAGGAGTGGCGTCACTGGCTAGAGGGTTCCCAGGTTCCTTTCTTGGTGTGGACGGACCACAAAAACTTGGAGTACATCAAAACTGCCAAGAGACTTAATGCAAGACAAGCCCGTTGGTCTCTATTCTTCTCCCGATTCAACTTCACTCTCTCCTACCGCCCTGGGTCCTGCAACATTAAGCCAGACACCCTTTCCTGCCAGTTCCAGGGGGAGGAGGAGTCAGGTCTGCATTCAGATGCCATCCTGCCTGCTTCATGCATCGTCGCTCCTGTTTCCTGGGAGATTGAGGAAAGAATTAAGTCTGCCCTGGAGGATCAGCCTGGTCCGAGCACCTGCCCTCCTGACCGGTTGTTCATCCCTGAACCATTAAGGCCTGAAGTCCTCCAGTGGGCCCATGCATCCAGGCTGTTTTGCCACCCAGGTATTCAGAGGACCATCAGTGTTCTCCGGAGGAGATTTTGGTGGGCCACGATAGAGGAGGACACTAGAGAGTTTGTAAATGCCTGTCCCGTATGTAACCAGCACAAATCATCTCACCATGCTCCAGCTGGTTTGTTGTAACCGTTACCCATGCCCCACTGCCCTTGGTCCCACATTTCATTGGACTTTGTTACTGGGCTGCCACCTTCAGAGGGAAACACAGTTATACTGACNGGTCCCACATTTCATTGGACTTTGTTACTGGGCTGCCACCTTCAGAGGGAAACACAGTTATACTGACGGTTGTAGACCGATTCACCAAGATGGCTCACTGCTTGCCCCTTCCGAAGCTTCCTTCCGCGAAGGAGACAGCAAAACTAATGCTTCGACACGTCTTCCACCTCCATGGGCTCCCAGTTGACATGGTTTCTGATCATGGTCCTCAGTTTTCGTCGGTGTTCTGGAGAGAGTTCTGCACATTGGTGGGAGCCACGGTCAGCCTAACTTCTGGTTTCCATCCCCAGTCCAACAGCCAAACGGAGAGGATGAACCAAGAAATGGAGACAGCGCTCTGCTGCATGGTCTCACAAGACCCGTCATCCTGGTCATCGCAGTTGTTATGGGTAGAGTTTGCCCATAACACTCTGCCCAGCNTGGAGACAGCGCTCTGCTGCATGGTCTCCCAAGACCCGTCATCCTGGTCATCGCAGTTGTTATGGGTCGAGTTTGCCCATAACACTCTGCCCAGCTCCGCTACAGGCATGTCTCCTTTTCAGTGCGCCTATGGGTTCCAACTGCCTCTAGTCTCGGTGGAGGAAAAGGAGGTTACTTGCCCCTCTGTTCATTCCTTCATTCAACACTGCCATCGGACCTGGAGCCAAGCTCGGACCGCCCTCCTTCGTGCTGCCGACCGCTACTCCATTGCAGCGAATTGATGGCATTCAAAAGCTCCCATGTACCAGGTGGGACAGAGGGTGTGGCTTTCTACAAAAGATTTACCTCTTCGGGTTGAGTCCAAGAAACTGGCTCCTAAGTTCATCGGTCCATTTGAAATCCAGAAGATCATCAACCCCGCAGCCGTTCGACTGAAGCTTCCCAGGTCCATGCGAATTCATCCCACCTTCCACATTTCCAAGCTGAAGCCTACTTGTGAGAGTCCGCTAGTCCCTCCTACTCCTGCTCCACCACCTCCGCGCTTTATTGACGGGGGCCCCGTCTTCACAGTACGCCATCTTCTCCGCTCTCGTAAGCGTGGTAGAGGGCTCCAGTATTTGGTCGACTGGGAGGGTTACGGTCCAGAAGAAAGGTCCTGGGTACCTGCTCGTCACATCCTTGACCCAAAACTCATTTCGGAGTTCCATCGCCGTCACCCTGACCAACCCTCCAGATCTACGGCTACTGTCAGGAGGAGCAACCGGAGACTCGCCTCCGANGTCACCCTGACCAACCCTCCAGATCTACGGCTACTGTCAGGAGGAGCAACCGGAGACTCGCCTCCGAGCTTCCATCGTCAAGTCAGGAGGAGGAGTCTTCTGAGGATGAGGCGATGTTGGCAGAGGAAGAAGAGGAAGCTCCTATGGAGGAAGGTGACCCCCTTCCCCAGAACTTCTCCTCTCANGCAGAGGAAGAAGAGGAAGCTCCTATGGAGGAAGGTGACCCCCTTCCCCAGAACTTCTCCTCTCACCGGGACGATAATGATCTGGCGGACCTATCTGAGGAGTACTAGCCATTATTGGACTTTTAGTAACATCGGGAGCTGTCCTATGGGGGGGGGGNCTCCTCACCTCAGTTCATCAGCCCGATTCACTTCAGGTGTGGACGCTGTCACTGATTTGCACCAATTAAGCGTGGATTTAAGCCTCAGTCTCTCACTCACCCAGTGCCAGATTGTTCTCTGCTATCCCTGATGCAAGACATTCCAGTGTTTTTCTGTGGACTGACTTTCTGTTACCGAACTGGCCTGTCTTGGACTAACCTGCTCGTCGTTGCCCTGGTAATCACCTCTGCCTTCTGTCCCCGACTCTGATTCCTGTCCCTGCATCTGGATTCCTCGTCTGTCAGTCTCTGTGTGGGCGCTTTGTCCTGCCAGTTTATCTGCCTGCTTCTGTGTTGGACTGTGAATCCAATTAAAGAACTTAACCTGTCAGTGTTGTACTGTGTGCTGCATTTGGGTCCAAACCCCACCCGTCACATATTTAGGAAATGCTGGATCGTAATTAACTTGGAGTTTGTCTGCAACATGACTGTGGACATGCTCAGGCATGTACCATTAAGGTCTTAATTGTTGGTCACCAAGACAGTGTGTGTGTGTGTGTGTGTGTGTGTGTGTGTGTGTGTGTGTGTGTGTGTGTGTGTGTGTGTGNAAAGCTATGATTTGAGTGTCAAAATCTGGAAAATTTTGTTATGTCTTCTAAATTAGAAACATTAACTAATGCTACTCTTTCACACGAAGACAGAAGACAGTTCACAGTCTACGTCTCATACTGTAGTTCTGGGAGCGAGCTCAGATGAGTGCCACTAAGGTATTGATCACTAACATGGGTAGCAGATTTAGGTAAAATGTCACTCAGATTTCATACCCACTTAAATTAAACCACCAGACTGAAACAGGTCTTGATTTTTGTGTGATGTGTGTTTTGTGAATTGCTTCCCCAACATGTAAATTGGGAAATTAATTACTCTTTCAAGGCAAATGTAAAAAAAAAAAAAAACACCCATAACTGATGTTTATGAATGAGGGAATGTGGTTGCATGACAATAATTGCCATTAACATGGTAAATCTGGCATTGTGTTTTATGAGTTTTCTCAATATATCAACTACTTAAAATGTTAGTGTGAAAATAAACTTTACTAAGAGAGAAAAACAAGTACTGCTCTCATTTGCAATTAAAAACAATTGTTTTCTCAACGTGAAACCATAGCAGCATCCTTAAATATGTAAAGACAGATACACTGAATGCATGCCAGGTCTGGCTTATTCTACTGATGTCACAGTTTGTTTCCCAAGATAAAATGAGAGCCAAATTATGTTATTTTTTTTTCCCCAACAATCAACCATAAAGTACGTATATGATATCACTTTCATTAATTTATTAACAATCTTACTGAAGTACAGATCAGTATGATAATTTGATGTTTTGTTTTGTTTTGTTTTTTTTTAACAATAATAATTACACTTTATTTGTCATCTTGTCTGACAATAGTTAAGGGTAAAATTTGGTTGATGGGGAAAACATATTTAAAGGCATTTTGGTAATTTATTTAATTGAAGTCCTAATATGTTATAAAATTTTTTGACTATACACGTTCAAGCTAAATTTGCATATATAAATAACAGTTGTATTTTTATCTATATAAAATGTTGAAAGTGAATATAACATTTCCTCTTGTCTCCTTTTACAGATGCCAGTCTGAATGTCCATTTCATGAAGTGGGAATGTAAGTTTTGTGTCTTCTCAAGCAACAACCAAAGGAGAATACTACAGCATTACAAAGAGCATCATGGACACTAT
>VXCM01010162.1:2901-13029 GCA_014773175.1 Lucifuga dentata | reverse complement strand
GCCATGTATTCTGTCTTGCTGCGGCTAACCTTCATTCCTCTCCTTTCCAGGGCATATCTCCACCTAGAGAGGTGGAGATATGCCCTAGGAATGATTCGCATCTTTGCTTTGGCATAGGTTTTACGTCGGATGCCCTTCCTGACACAACCCTCTGCATTTATTCGGGCTTGGGACCGGCACAAGGAGGACACTGGCTTGTGCCCCCTTGAGGCTGCATTAGGGGAACACTGGATTTAATGTATGGATATTCTGTCAAAGTGTATCAGTGGGGACAAACCTAAAATAAACTACAATAATATATATTTTGTTTTTTTTCAACAATACTGTGGAGATATAATATTGGTTTATTAATACACGTGGTGTAGGTGCAAAATGTTGGGTGAGCATTTCTATGGAAACCTAAAACTATTAAATTATGGCTTCATCTATCAGTGGGTCCAGCAGTGGAGATCAGGCTGCGTTGTCATGAAACTGCTGAACGGAATGATCAGAAGCAGCGTTTCTGTGCTGATATATGAGATCTTTTACACAGTCTGCCTGTAAATCCTAAACAGACACTGAATACACAGTCACATGTCCACATGGTTTTACTTTGGCTAAAGTAAGTTTGACAATTCTAATCAACTGATCATGTCAGCATGACTGAGGACTGAGACCCATTAATACCAAAGGAAATCTGAATCTGTGGATTTATGTACAGCGCTGGCCTAAATTATTACACCCCCTTGTATTTTTGTGTAAACTAACTTTACCAAAGTATCACTCCAAACAACAAAATTCATTTATTAGAATTTTACAAGTAGTTGAGTATTCGTTCAGAATATTCAACTCTTCTTTATTCTTAAATGTGGATTTCAGAGAAGGTAATATGACTACAATATTTCTACAAGTCAGTGAAAACATGTAAAAACCATTTACTCTGACCCTACCTCAAAGAAGATGTTTTAACTTCCTGTTTGATCTTTGCTAATAATATTAGTATTCTTCTTCAAATCTTTAATATGTCAAAAAGTATCTTCCTACTTAACACTATTAACAACTATTGGCTTTTATTTCCAGTTGTACTTACACTAACACAAAAAAAAAGGAAAAAAAAGTTGTGTTTTGGAGTGGTATTTTAACTCAAAGAAAAGTTTACACAAAAATACAGAGTGTACTGCATGCTGATGGAACATGTAGTGCATGTAGTGGTGAACATTTCAACCACTAGATGGCAGCAAAGGCTGATTTTTGCAGTGTTTTCTCACTGAAAGAACCACTGGTGATTTTTTTTTGCATGTTTGAGCCCAATAAATACAACCTGCATGCATTTTACATTGCTGCCATTTTCCAAATGGCAACATTTTCCAAAACATACTGGAGCAGTAAAAATTAGAATTGTTTTTCCTACCATTCAGGCTGCAAATTGCTTTAATTTCATTCCAGTACACCATTAAAATCAACTTGGAGAGACTTGAAATGTGCTTGATACGTAAACTATCACATTTACTTGATTTAATTGGTCCAAAACAAGGCTGTATGAAAATAAAAAAGAAATAAATAACATGTATTTCTCCACCAGGAAATATAGTCCCAGGAGGTACAGATTATTTATTTATTTATTTATTTATTGTTCAAACAGCCATGTCTTTTCTACATTTGGAAATAGGAGTTAATGACAGAAATTGAACTTTAAGGTGGGGTGCATGCATCACCTTAATGTTTGGTTTTGAAAGATTAGATTTGGTAAGAGCTGGAACAAAAATCTGCAAGAAAATGTATACTATCTATATTTAATGTTATTGCTTTCAACCAAAATATGTTTAATTGTATTTATTGGATTTCAAAAAAACAAACAAAAAAAAAAAAAAAAAANAAAAAAAAAAAAAAAAAAACATATTTTGACTCATGACTTTCATCCTGTAATATGGGGATTTTTTTTTTCATCACATGAAACAGAACACACCAAACACATTTAACTCCAGACTGATATATTAAAAACAGTTTTTATTGAGGCTGTACAGGCTGTTAATTTCACCACACTCTTTGGTTGATGGCTCTGCTGCATAGTCATACAGTAATACAGTACTTCATGTTAATAAACTTTAAGTAATACACACAAACCCATCAGTAGAGCTAAACACTGCTGGAAAAGAAATAATATTTTAATCACATTTTAAAGAAAAACAGCAAAAGCCTTCTGATAATGCCAGCTGTTGTGTTTCTGATGTTGTGGTTCATTGTGCAGCCATGTTGGAGCAATTTGGAGCAATCAATATCCTCCCTGATGGGTTTTCATTTACCAACACCTGAGATTATTTTCACTAACTTGCTCTTTGCTCCCTCATTTAAAGGACCATACCATCCATTTTGCATGTTTGAGCCTAATAAATTCAATTTTCATACATGTAAGGTTACTGACAATCATTTCCCAAAGCATACTACTGGGAAGGTGAATTATTATTATTAGTTTTTCCTACCTTTCAGACCTCCATTGGTTTCAGTTCATTCTGGTACGCTTTTAAAATCAACTTGTTGATACTTAAAACGTTCTTGGGATAGGTAATCCATCATTGCCAGCAACACCTATATACGTATATTCAGGTTTTTTTCGAAGTACGTAATTTTAATGTTTAAGCACAATAAAAAGCACGGAGTGATCTGAAAATGCTTTCTGTTGTCAGTTCTTCTGCACCACTAGGAAGTACTTTCAGATCATAGCTGGAAGGTAGGAAAAAACTGTTTTAATTCACTGTTCCAGTTTTGACTTTGGGAAATAATTGTCTCTCATGTTACATGTATGAAAATTGAACATATTAGGCTCAAACATGCAAAATGGACAGTATGATTCTTTAAAATCCAACTATTTCCTGTTAGTGCTTATTTGATGTGTATTCAGTTTTTACATTTGATACTTTTGCATTAATGAGTACATTCTAGTCACTGACGTGTCTACAGTCCTCAATGTAAAAACTGACAAGAAAGGCAGTAAAGCCTTTAAATTTAAGTCCAGGGTTAAATCAATCAATTCAATCTATCTATCTGTCTATCTATCTATCTATCTATCTATCTATCTATCTATCTGTCTGTCTGTCTGTCTGTCTGTCTGTCTGTCTGTCTGTCTGTCTGTCTGTCTATCTATCTATCTATATACAGTATCTATGTAGATATAGATACAGATATAGATAGATAGATAGATATTATAACCCAACCCAGCCATGCATGGTCATGGATGGGCTGAGGATTTGTCAGGAAAAAAGTTTTACTGAATATTAAATATTAATTAAAATGATGACATACATACATTAAAATGATGATGTAAACTAACTGGCTGTCATACTGCATTTGCACTTTACTTCAACTTTAACCATGACAAAGCTGTTTTTACATGGATATTTTATATGATTATATCTCCTTATTAGTTTACCTTTGAGTATAAACTCAATTTATTGAATAGGTCGTTCCTGTATTCATGTATTTATTCATTGTATGAGTCAGTCAATGGATTTGGCCCTTTAGCACCATGTAATACTTCACTGAATATAAGGCAGTATTTTTGTAGTGGCAGGCCAGATTTTGAGGATTATGGACACATCTTCAAAAACACAGCATGTTTCATTAAATGACCTGTTTCTCCAAGTTGTCTTATTTTAATGAAAACAGCAACTTATTGAATCGACAGGAACATTATCCTCACTGCAAGAGTTTCAAATGTAGAAAGGACGATCACACAATAAGCACAAACCGAATAAGTCAACAAAACACTTTTAAGAAACCTTATTGTGACACAAATGCCCTCTGACCTCCACACACCTTCACACAGATCACTAGAGATGGTAATTTCAAAACTTTAAAACCAATTTGAAACGTCTGAAACAATCATTTTTCAAGGCGGTTTGAAGCCCTTTGAAACTTTGGTTGTTTTTATGTTGCTAGTGGCAGAAGCTTTTACTGCAGATATTATAAATGTGATAAAGACAGGTCATGACAATCACATGACTAACATTTCTAAATGCAGATCCTTGTCGAAATAGCCATATCCAGTAATCATAGTAATCACCATCTTCAACATCTTCATCGTCGTCATCATCATCAGTTAGATCTCAGGTCATCACCAGCACCAAAGAAAACGTATTTCAGAGAATGTATTTTAGATAATTATTTACAAGTTCGTATAAAAAGTACATTGTGAGTTTTAACACAAACAAAATAAAATAATTTTGGTAAGTCTCAAAAAGTTATTTAGCCNTTGTGAGTTTTAACACAAACAAAATAAAATAATTTTGGTAAGTCTCAAAAAGTTATTTAGCCCTTCCTAATCCATCACCAGCTTACAGTGGTACTAACAACGACTGTGGTTTAAATGAAGAGTTCATTTCCAAAATGTTGGCATATATATGAACAAATAAATCTAATAATTAGTATTTACTGTAGAATAGCTAAAATATAGAGGATCTCAGTCTGGCAAAGCACTATTTCACCAATAACTATATTTATTGCTCATTCTTTTAACAAGCTTATGTATTTTGTCAAATGCAAACAGGTAGTTTTTTTGTTTATTTATTTATTTTTTTTTCATGAATCTCACCTCATCATGACTTAAACATCTCTGATGGATCCACACAAATTCAGCTGTTTGAAGAAACTGGGTTACTCAGACAAATAACATTCCAACATTCACAAAGGCCGTTTTTCCAAGCGAGTTGTGAAAACATCCTGTTTATCTCAGTGAGACAAATAAAATAAAAAATATGATCAGTTAATTTCAATTTCTTGATTAAATGCAGGTAAATGTTTTCCGGTGGACTTCGTCAGCCAGTCGGTTTAGAAGGTTTGGAAACATCAGTAATTATCCACAGATGTGACATGTTCAATTTGTGATATTTTGAAATTTTAATTTAATGACTTCTCAAGGCCTGTTTGGTTGAGATTACAGTAAGAAATTGGTCAGAATTAAATGTCTCATCAAGAGGTCAAGAAGTTTTGGCAGATCCTTCATGTTAAACTTCACACAACATGTTGATGAACTGAAGTCTTTAAGGCACTTTAGTAAGTTTAAACACAGAAGGGAACAGACTTCTAGGATTCTGCATGTGGCTAACTTTTTTGCTGTTATCTGTTGACTGAGCAAAGCTGCTTCTTGAAAGATCAACAGCATCCGTAAGAAATCAATTAGGAGCACGTTGTTACTTTTAAAATGTTAAAAAGAAAACCTGAGGTTCATTGTTTAGTACCTTTTCAGATGCAAAAATCCAGACGGTAAGTGTTTTTATGAGCAAAGACCCTCCAAAGTTACATTTTGTGTTACTTATTTGTCTTTTTGGAACCAAACTCTTTAATGCAAATGTCCAGGAATCAGATTACAAATGCTTAAGTTCCGCTAAGTACAAGTAACAACATGAAGGATCGCTAATTTTCTTACTGATGCACCAAAAATTTTGATAAAATCCACACAGTGAGTTTTTAACAGCTTCCAAGGGCCAAATACTCGCCGGATTCTAAAACGATCATGGACACTTTCACTTCAAGTAAGAAAAATAGAAAACACCAAAGTAGCAGTGATTGAGTTTTGTCCCATCAGAAGCAGTGTTACTGTTCCTCTGCTGGCCACCTGGTGGCGCCTTAACAAGCCTCACGTCACTTCCTGTTTCACAGGTTCCTCTCCACACATTGTCCATCTGTGGCGTCCGGGCAGCGGCAGGNTCACTTCCTGTTTCACAGGTTCCTCTCCACACATTGTCCATCTGTGGCGTCCGGGCAGCGGCAGGTGAATCCGCTGTGCCGTGGCAGACAGAGATGAGAGCAGCCGCCGTTGTTGGAACAGTAGTTATAGGCTAACAGGGAATCAAAGAAAATAATGTTAATATAACAATAGCAGGGCTGCCTGGTAAAATGTCACAATCTGAATAATAAAGAATCTCAGTTATGGTCAGTTATGGTTGTCGTACTGATGCAAATGAGATGGTGCAGTTTGAAGATTAGTCATACGGTGCATTCAATTTTACCAAAATTGTGACATTCTGGTTCTACATTTTAATCTTGTTTGGTACCTTCAGTGCCTTTTGCACTACAGGAACTTTTTTTTTATTTTTTTTTTTTNTAATCTTGTTTGGTACCTTCAGTGCCTTTTGCACTACAGGAACTTTTTTTTTATTTTTTTTTTTTATAGGAACTTTGCTTTGCTTTATATCAAGTAATCAGGAACAACTTTGATAAAGCTGGACCGTTTTTAGCTAAAACTACAGGATAGGTACTTCAGAGCTCGAGAGACATCTGATTGGTCAGATTCAGCCTGGCCCATCCAAACAGGTGGACAACCAACATTTTTATATACTTGCAACTGGCTTTATTTTTTTTATTTTTTTTTTTTTTANTTTTTTTTTTTTTTTAAACAAAATGAAACACCAAAGTTAAGACTAGAAAAAAAAAATCTCACAATAATTAAAGTAGCAATACAGAACAGATTAAAACCACATAATTCCTACTTTGGATGGTTCTGGCTAAATATGTTCCAGATTTAATTAAGAAACTTTAGGTTGTAAAGCACGTTTTGTTGCAGCCATTTAACTCTCTTTTTTGCTGCATCTCTACTCTATCAGTGGAGAAACATAAAGAAGTGGAAAATGTTTGCTCAGAGTCAGACATAGTGTAGTTTTTCTCCTGGTAGATTTTGCTGTCTTACATAAATTGCAGCCTACAATCAAACGTTTTTAATCATCATGTTGAAACAGGGACAACTTGGAGTGTAAATACACCAAAGCGACGACCGCTGATCACTAACGGTGTCACCAAAAAAAAAAAGAATCCGTCCATTGACTTCAGCTTTGGTGTGCAGGGTTAGTGAGAAACCAGCAGGTAGCAGACACATAGAAACTCATTCTCATCTCTGCAGGCTGTGTAGTTTGGAGCCAGCTGGGAGTCTGCATATCCACAGCTGGCTTTCCTGCTGCTTCTTGATCCATGTTTTCCCACGACTATATCATCCACATGCTATGGAAATCGTTACTATGGCCTGGGGAATATGAGCAGTCAGCACATCCTCCTCCTGCTTACACGACTCTGGAGCCAGAAACGCAAAGACAGACTTTAACTCAAGACACAAACTGAAATATTAAGTCTTAATGAGTGTCAAAAAGACTATAATTAAGGCTAAATAATACAGCTGCATCAGGATAAANCCCCCCCCCCAAAAAAAACCTCAGTGTTTACTATACAACACTGTTGGCAAATCACAAATTCTGATACATCATCCATCCATCCATCTTTAACTCAAACACCTCTGCCTCCTCAGTCATCTCCTCCAGCTCTTCCTGAGAGATTCCAGGACTGATATGATGTAATTCTTTCAGCATGTTTGGGTTAATTATAGCCAAAAAGTCTCCTGGAGAAATCCCTCAGACATCCTTCCAGATGCTGAATAATCTCAACTGGTTCCTTTCAATTCTAAGGACCAGCAGCTCTATTCTGAGCTCCTTCTGGATGTCAGAGCTCCTCACCCTGATGCTGAGGCTGATCCCGGATACCCTGATGATCTATTCCACCATGACTCACATCCAGAGATACTTCTGCTCCTTCACATGGCAGCAACTCACTCCCTGCTTGGAGAGGGTAATCCACCATATTCCAGAGCGGGTGTGTGCACAGACATTTGAAGGGCAGAAGTTCAAACCAAGTACAACAGCAAAGATTCTCTCCTTTCTGCTCTGGTTATTGAGGAATGGGAACAGATTATCCCTGTTGCTGCTCTCTCTCTGCTGCCCCTCTGTTTCTATTTTACCTGACATATTAGGTATTTGATGATGATCACGTGTTTTAATTTGTTCAAATATCAAATGATAATCAACAGTCAATCATCAATAACGGGTCCCGCAGCAAGAACAACAACGACAATGATGATTATTATTAATTTCATTCTTCTGGAGGAGCACCTCAGCCAATATCAAAAAGAAGAGACACAATCCTAAGGTCACCAAATTGAACATTCCCAAATCCTTGAGATACTGTTCGTCAAAATCTCAAATAGAAGCAATGACTCCAACCTGCAAGAGAATGTGCTCAACTTGTTGCTGTCTTTTTTGTTTCTTTCCCAGGTATTGATAGTTACAATGATAATGTAGCTTGCAGACTGAGATCTGATGGGGTTGAGTGGTAGCTCACTTTCTAGCAGCAAATAGCAGTTGATGTCATCTCTCTTCACTGTTACTTTACACAGGAGTTTTACTTTTAGCTTTATTTGTACAGCTTTCATAAAATAGGATTTAAATTTAGGATCTACATATTGATTATTTTAACTATGATAAATCACATTTCCTCGCTCATCATTCTAGGAACTTGCAATGTCCAAATGTCCGGCGCGTTCCTGCAGAATCTTACTTGGTAAATACTCAGCAGTCAGAGTTTATTAAAGGGAATATTATGTTTCACTGACACACACTTGTACCTTGTGGGCAGGGTGTCGGCGTCATGGTGATTCCATACAGTCGAGAACGTTTCTGCGGCAGAAACTCCTCCGTCTCTTTCTCTGAGTGACGGTCCACAGCGACCACCGCCTCCCTGCGAAAAGAAAAACAAAATCGTCTAAACATTTACCACAGATCCCAAACTGTTTGATCCACATCAAATTAAAACGGCCATTAAACACACTTAAAGCCTTTTTCTTGACAGTTGCACCCAAACAAAGGTACGCAAAACACCACCATTTATAGCAGCGTAAAACTGCTCATTTAAACATGTGCTTAGACTCTCATGCTAACTGAATTTTCCGGAGAGTTTCACTGTAGTTTTGGGTTGTTTATCATTTAGTAGATGGTTTACGCTTATGAAAAGAGATATAAGCCAGCAGATAATGTCTATATATAGCAAAAATCCTGTCTTTAAATATTACAGACTGAAGGTGTGATCATTTGTGCTGCTAATGAAGTGAACAACACTGTCGGTGTTTATCAGAATACTAGTTTCTCAGCTAATACCTCCTCCAGTCAGTGTAGTAGAGGTTCCTTCCAAAGGAAACCAGAGCGAAGGGATACTGGATCCCCTTGACGATCTGCCTCCTCAGCCTGCGGTGAGGATCTATGCACTCCACTTTACGAGTACCTGCAGACAAATCCACAAAATGTGATACACCTGACGACAGACAAAATCCATTCCATGTGATCCCGTTTCAGGATGACGTGAAGACAGAAGATTTCATTTTCTGCTGTTATTAGAGTAAGAGTTCGGTTTCCTGTATGCTCTGTCCTACCTGCGTCAGCCCAACACAACTGCTGGCTGTCAAGGTCAAAGGTCAAGCCATTGGGAAGCCCCAGGTCATCTTTCACTAAGATGCTCCTGTCCGTTCCATCCATGTTGGACACCTCGATTTTTGGCCCGTCTCTGTTCCAGTCTGCCCAGTACAACTGCCTGGAGCATCAAGACCAAACCAGTTACAGCAAACTACAAGTACTAATATTACTAATATTTTCTATTACTACTGGTACATACAATACTACGTATGACATGCAGAATGTTATAGTTCATTTTTCATTCATTTCTCCTGTCACATTCTTTATGGCAACTTACCCGTACGGTGGGTTGGTGACAATGGGTCTAGGGTTGATCAGGTCTGTGTCGAAGAGGACACGACGCTGGCTACCATCCAGCTTGGCAACCTCCACAGTGTCACGCATGGAGTCGGTCCAGAACATGAGGCGGGCCACGTGGTCGATGGCGATGCCTTCTGGGCTCTCCAGATCTGAGGACAGACAAAACACGTGCTGACTTATCCCAGATCTGCTCCTTGACAAACACAATGAAATCACGAGAGGGATAATAAATCAGGTCCGGTCTGTACGTTTGTTCTTCTGTCAAGCTCGGTGTCTCGCATGCTGCTGAACGCATTCCTTTATGCAAATTAGGAACATGATGCATACTGTTTTCTTATACCAACAATTCCAAAGTTATACTAATTGGCCAAATGTGGTGCTGAAACATTTAACTTCTGTATGTCACAAACAGCATTTTGGAGGTATGAAAGCTCATCCTGGCCAGGAAAAAAGAAAAAAAAAAAAAAGGGAAAATTTCATAATTAGGAGATATAACCACCCTATATTTATTTAACCCTGTAGTATGACCCATGAAATATTATCAGAAAATTCTATTTTTTTTTTTTTT
>VXCM01010161.1:0-10146 GCA_014773175.1 Lucifuga dentata | reverse complement strand
AGGTGTGTGTGGAGCAGAGAAAGATGGAGAATATCTGGTCCTGTGGTCTTCAAGAACCAGGACTGAGAGCAACTGTCAAAGGGCCCCAAAACCTAGAGGTCCCTGAACTGGAATTTGTTTGTGCCGTGAATTGTTTTGTCATTTACTTTGTGGTCGTTTGGAGAAATACAGTTTGTTTAGAAATATGCAAAATATCAGCGTGAAACTCAACAGAAATGTTAAAGTGCTTTTTTTTTTTTTCAGAGGATCCCTCTACACAATGGGATCTGCAGAAAAGATGATAATGGAGAGTAGTGATAATGATCTATGGTATGGTCCTCTTAAAGGGCTGTTCCAGCAATCATGCATGTTTGAGCCAAATATATACAATCCGCATACACATTACATTACTGACAACCAGTTTTCAAAACATAAAACAGTATTTTTGTTTTCCCTGTTATTTTCAAATCACCTAATTTTTCAAAAATAAATGTTCAGGTGATACTGCCTTAAAATTATCTGTTTCACCTTTGCTTTTGCATGATTGTAGAAGGCAGAGTCATTTTAATTTCTCTGTAAAAGCCGTCTTCTCCTGGGACTATATTTCCTGGGAGAGACATACATTGTCTTCCATGCAGCTCCATGTTGGATCGGTTAAATAAAGTTACTTCAGCAAAAATCCTAATAGACATGTTGTTCACTGTTATGGATTACTTACATCAAACACATTTCAAGTCTCTACAGTTAGATTTTTATAGCGTGCTGGAATGCTGAAGCCAATGACAACCTGGAAGGTAGAAGAAAAAAAAAATTTACCACTAGCATAGTACACAACAGGCCAGAAATTTGAGGCCACCCCCAGATTTTGCATGATCAGACTGTGTAGCACGTTAATCCAAAATGATGTGGGAGAAGGCAGACAACAGCTGTTGAATAGAATGTTAAAACACATCAGCAGGGAGTTGGAACACAACAGGAGTGCTGCACTAATACAGACTGATGCCTTCATGAAAAATCATTTCTGTAGCCAGAGTGGCTACATGATGTGCTAATGTTGACTAATTCTTCTTGAAAACTAATTAGTTACATTTATTTTATATATTTTTTGTTATTTCCTGTGCAATAAATTGTAAAACAAAGACTGTATTAATGATTTTTTTTTTTTAAATCTGGAGATGGCCTCAGACTTCTGGCTTACAGTGTATATTTTGGGAAATGGTTGTCAGTAAGGCAAGGTGTGTACGGATTGTACATATTGGGTTCAAACGTGCACAATTGGCAGAATGGTCCTTTATGACACCTATCCTTACAGTTGATAATGTACTTCATTGTGCTTTTTCCAAACAAATTATTAGTTAAACAAATAGCCACAAACTAACTTTTGGGGCCCTTGAGTCTTTTCAGCCTTCTGCTGCTTTAGAGCAGGCCTGTTTTTATTTTGTAAGTTAAAATCAAACTGTAAATGAACTATACTGACATTTTTTTTTTTTTTTAAGATTATTATCTTTAGAGTAAATATCAGCATCTGTAAACTGATTTTTATAACTTCGGGCTGCAGATATCAGTGGATTAACTGCCGTGTTTGATTTTAAAAAAGAGTAATATTCTCTCATATATAATGAATGGAATTGAATGATTCAGACTAAATTATACAAGAAGAAAAAAAGAATAAAGCTGAGTTACTGAGGTCTATAGTTTTCTGAGTTTAGACACCATCTTAACTGGCACAATGTTTAAATAATTAACCATTAATTAATAATTAACCATAACTTATCCATAATAATTATAGCAGAGCTATGCTGTATGAATAATCTAACAAATGAAACAACTTCACAAGTAGATCTAATAGATCAATAGAAGCTGGAATGAGTCAAGAAAAGTTCTTCTATTGTCATTCTACCAAGATACATAATACCTGATATAATTCATTACTTCATGACCTTAAAGGGCCATACCGTCATTTTGCATGTTTGAACCTAATATATTTAATTTTCATACATGGAACTGTATTGTTACTGGATTGTTACTGACAATCATTTCCCAAAGCATACTACTGGAAAGGTGAATTAAAAATGTTTTTCCTACCTTCCAGACCTCCATTGGTTTCAGTTCATTCTGCTATTAAAATCAACTTGTTGATACTGTAAACGTTCTTGGGATAGGTAATCCATCATCACCAACAAGACGTGTATTCAGGTTTTTTTAGAAGTTATGTAATTTTAGTGTTTAAGCTCAATAAAAAGTGTGGAGTGAATGTATGTCTCCACCAGGGAATATAGTCCCAAAAGAAGACCTGTGTTTATGGAAAAATTTAAAGGACCATGACTTCATAAGGCTGTGTAACTATTAGCAGGAGAAACATGGATTTTTAAGGTGGGTGTATCACTTGAATGTTTGATTTTGAAAGATCTAAGACATTTTGCAAAATATCAGGAAGCTGAAATACGGTTTTATCCTTTGGGAAATGATTGTCAGTAACATAACATGTATGAAAATTTAATATATTAGGCTCAAACATGCAAAATGGTCCTTTGAGAAATAAAAGCTGAACTGCTGCAGTGAATTATTACCAAAGAGGAAGAATCAAGAGACAGAGAGACAAAAAAAGGAACAGACTCGGTTATTTTTCTTTCCAAATGAAACAATCCAATTGATAATTCCCATGGAGGTATTTATATGAAGTAAATCGGATGATGGGATAATGCATCCTGTTTTCTTGTTCTACCGTCATTAATCAGGTAGAAGAAAGTTGAGCTGCAGAACAGAATTCTCCATGTTAAAAGCTTTAAACGCCCAGACTTGCTGTTTGATCAGAAAATACGTTATGGAGCCTGTGGAAACATTATAAACTTTTCCTGTGGTTGTTTTAATCAATCACCTGCAGGATTAAAAAGTGTGAACTGACAATCGTTGAAAGTTTTGATTAAAAAATATATGATCACTAATTGTAATCTTTTGTTCTTTCATTTTCTCATGCATTAATTCTTAAAGGAACATATTGGCTATTGTGCATGTTTGAGCCCAATATATACAACCTGCATATATGTAACATTACTGACAACCAATATCAAAAACATAAAACCATATTTTAGTTTTTCTGTTATTTTTTTCAAATCCCCTAATCTTTCAAAATCAANAAACATAAAACCATATTTTAGTTTTTCTGTTATTTTTTTCAAATCCCCTAATCTTTCAAAATCAAATGTTCAGATGATACACATTAAAATTCAATGTTTCGCCTTCTAACACTTAGACATGATTGTAAAAGCCATCTTCTACTGGGACTATATTTCCTGGTGGAGAAATAGATCGTCTTCTGTGCAGCTTCACGTAGAATAGGTTAAATAAAGTTACTTCAGCAACAATCCTAATAGACGTGTTGTTTGCTGTGATGGATTATGTTTCTCAGGCATGTTTCAAGTCTCTACAAGTTGATTTTTTATAGCTACTGGAATGAACTGAAACAAATGGCAGTCTGGAAGGTAGGAAAAACCATTCTAAAATGTACCACTTAAGTATATTTTGGGAAATGGTTGTCAGTAACGTAACGTGTATATGGATTGTATATATTGGGCTCAAACATGCACAATTGCTGGTATGGTCCTTTAAGCCTGGTCAGCATTACATAGTTTCATGTCTTCCTGCTCCACCCACACCTGATTAGCTACATCAGGCTGAAAATCTGGGAGGTACTGGCTCTTCATCAAGCGAAGTAGATTTTCCCAAAACACAAAATTATCAAAAGGACAGAATCTCATCTGTGGAATTGATGATAAACTCTTTTGAATGCAGAATTTTTTTTTTTTTTTTTTTTTTAAGAAATAGCTGGTTAATTTAAATCAAATCTACATGTAAATGTGATGGGTTGTTGCTGTAATAATTAACAGAAAAAAGGCTCTGTGTTACTCCATCAAACATCCAACTTTTAATCTCTTTTAGCTTTTTTTAATGATGCAGACTACAAGAAAATAAATACAAAGATGTGAAGCATTTAACTTGGGACATGCAGCTACAGAGCTGCTCTCTCTCTCTCTCTCTCTCTCTCTCTCTCTCTCTCTCTCTCTCTCTCTCCTGTGTGTGGGGTTTTTTCTGTCACTTACACTCTGTCTCACACACTCACACACAAATGGGAAGCTGTCATTATTACAATGTTTAAACATTAGCAACATCCTTGTGACGTCTCATGCTGTATTCCAATTGGCTGGTTTATATCTATCTATCTATCTATCTATCTATCTATCTATCTATCTATCTATCTATCTATCTATCTATCTATATTCAGAGTTTCATTCCATATATTCAGACTTCATTCCATATTCTCAGACTTTGAATACTTGATTTATTTCCTGAACGGCATGCCATAACTGTATATACATATACATATATATAATTATTATCATTTTTTTCATAGCAGCAGTTATGGTGAGATTTTGTTCCTAAATATCTCTTGCTGTCAGAATTTTGCTGCAGGATATTTTTGCTCAGACAGACGAGCATCGCCCTTGTTGAGACAAGGAGGACGTGCAGGACCGCCAGGGATTTCTTCTTGTTTGTCTCACCCATCGTAATCTTTCATCTTTGACAGTCCACAATCATACAGCGTGTAGGAGTCTTAAGTTTTGTTAAACCATCTCACACACATACACAGTAAACTTGTCAGATCAACATTACCACACAGTTTGTAGGAGGCTTTGGAGCCATGCTGCAGCAGCTGCACAAAGAGCAGCTTGTTTGCAAAACAAAGTGTTTTATAAACAGCAAATAAAAGCCAATTTGAGAGTAAAATTGCAAAAATCACTTCAGACTCCAGGGGATTTATACTTTTTATCTGTGAAAATATGGCTTGGTGGTGGTGATGCTAGAGGAAAAGTCAGGGGATTGTGAAAATGATTAAGGATCCTCCAATATCCACAACAATTTTAATTAAAATCTGTCTGCAATTGTGATGTTTCTTACTGTGGATTCTTCAGATCTCCTGTGCTGTTCTTGTTTATTCCCACTAAGCGACTGAAAACAGATGTGTTGTCTCTAATGAAGAAGGATTACACAGAAAAAAAAAAAANAAAAAAAAAAAAAAAAAAAACTACCTGAATATAAAAGTCTTCCTGTGGACTAAAACGTTTGATGGACGGACAGACTGACAACAAAAATAAACGAGTGAAATCACATTATACACATACAACACAGACAGCCTCAGCAGGTAATTATGTTATGCCTGCACAGGAAATGAACATTTCCTGTAGAGATGACTCTGGAGGTGTCCTATCACACACACACACACACACACACACACCTCCAATTAGAAAAAGNACTCTGGAGGTGTCCTATCACACACACACACACACACACACACACCTCCAATTAGAAAAAGCCACTGAAAGCTGTTATCAGTACAGAGGTAATATACCCGAAATAACACAAACATTATGTGGAGCTTTTCCTTTGACCGACTCTTCTTCTGTAATTACACGCAGATGGCAGATAAGATCAGAAAACCAGATAACGTGCCGGATCTGCTCAAAACGCTCATCAGCACTACGCACTCTCTTCAACTCCTCCACCTCCTCCTCCTCCTCCTCCTCCTCCTCCTCTCAGTGGGAAGCTTCAGATTTCTCCCCATAAGCTCAAAAGATCAAAGCTGCAGCAGAAATCCTACGTTTTGAGCTGAGAGATGCAGAAAGCAGAGGATGAGGCATGAGGGAGAGAAGTGCTGCTGCTGGAACGTGTGCAAGATCAGATCAAAACTCAAAATTTTTCATTTCAAACCTTTATTTCTGGAGAATCACTGAGCTTGCCCTCATTTACAGTGACATCGAGATCACACAAACAGCAATAAAAAACAATTCAATTAAAACAATCACAGACTGCTGACAGATGTTCTGCTACAACTGATTTAAATTGACCAACAGTTANCAATTAAAACAATCACAGACTGCTGACAGATGTTCTGCTACAACTGATTTAAATTGACCAACAGTTAGGAGAGTTTTGACTTTGAGAGAGCATTGCAGTTTATTCCATGAGACTGGAGGAGCCTGGAGCGTGAACCAATCATAGAACATGTAGGATAAGAACCAGAGACCAGTGTAACAGTGATGATATATAAGATGGTAAACTCTCAGTAATGGCTTCATAAATAAATAGATATCAGTGTTTTTCAGGTCTTTCTGTCACAGTTCTGCATGTCTGGTCACCTACTCGCCTGCCATTTCTGCCTGCCTGGTCCTCAGCTTCTCACCTGCCATTTCTGCCTGCTTGTTCTTCAGCTCCTCACCTCAGCTCATCAGCCCAATTCACTTCAGGTGTGGAGGCTGNCTGCCTGCTTGTTCTTCAGCTCCTCACCTCAGCTCATCAGCCCAATTCACTTCAGGTGTGGAGGCTGCCACTGATCTTCACCATTTAAGCCTCAGTCTCTCACTCACCCATTGCCAGATTGTTCTCTGCTATCTCTGATGCAAGACTTTCCAGTGTTTTTCTGTGGACTGATATTCTGTTGCTGAACCTGCCTGTCTTGGACTAACCTGCTCGTCATTTCCCTGGTAATCACCTCTGCCTTCTGTCTCCGACTCCAACTCCCGTCCCTGCGTCTGGATTCCCCGTCTGTCTGTCTCTCTGTGAGCGCTTTGTCCTGCCTGTTGATCTGCCTGCTTCTGTGTTGGATTGTGGATTCAATTAAAGAACTTAAACTGTCAGTGTTGTACTGTGTGCTGCATTTGGGTCCAAACCATACCCGCTACACTTTCTGTGAGAGAGAGCCACCCAACCTTTTGATATAGAATGCAATGATGAGCACCAAACCTATCACCTGTGATAAACCTAAGAGCAGAATGATAAGCTGAGTCCAGAGAAGCATGTCTATAAATCACTAAATTAAACCATTAAACTGACTGATCAGCTTAGTGGGCTTAATATTAAATTTTTTTTTATTTTATTATTTAAATTTATTTTAATTGTTTTTGGCCTGCATGTGCTCATGATTATCATGATGACTCTAATCTTGATGACTTTCCGTAATGTAATTTCTGCCATGACTTTCTGTAATGTAATTTCTGCCATGACTTTCTGTAATGTATTTTGTGTGTCTGGATTCTTGCTCAGGCTACATGTGTTGGTGTGATCTTAGCGATTAATCTTTTTCTTTCTTTGTGAAGCACTTTGTAACTTATGTTTTGAGAAGTGCTATATAAAAAAGTTTATTATTATTTTTATTGATCACTAACACACGTGAGGCAAATACAGTTTAAAGGCCACTCAGATTTCATGCTGCTGAAATTTACCACCAGACCAAACCAGGTTTCAATTTTAACGCGACAGTGTGTTTTATGAAACTTTTCCCTGACATGTAAATAAGGAAATACCATAGCAAAGCCTCTTTCAAGGCAAGTGCTAAAAGATGCTACTAACACGCAATTATGAGTAAGGAAACCTGGTTGTGTGGTATTTGACCTTATTGACACGTAAAATCTGGCACTCTGTTTTATGAATTCCCCCCCTTGATTTTTTTTTTAATAACAGAAAAGGTAAAATAAACTTTCTGATCTTTGTCTTCAGCACTTTAGTAGTTTCCAACCTACCTTTATAATCATTCAAGGAGAACATAAACAGGATTTTTGAAACGTATCCGTTGCCAGTTCTTAGGATTGGAGTAAAATACAGACAGTGTGAACACGCCTGATGTCGGGATAATTCCTGAATCGCACGATGTCACAGGTGACATGGATCTCATGCATGGATCATAAGACAAAGATGTTTGGATTTCGGTGGGATTACAGAAGAGGAAGGAGGTCCAGGTCGTGGGGATGATGGAAAGCTTTGCATATCATTTTCATTTCATTTATGAAACCTCAAACTCATTGATGTATTTGCATGTAAGATACTTTATTGTTTATTGTTTTATTGGATCCCCATTAGCTTCTGCAAATGTAGTTGCTAGTCTTCTTGGGCTCCATAAATACATAAATACATAACGAAAAAATCAAACAGACGTAAAATATACAAATTAAAGTATTACATAATTTTAAAGGACCTTACCACCGATTTTGCATGATTGAGCCTAATATATTCAATTTTCATACATGTAATGTTACTGACAATCATTTCCCAAAGGATACTACTGGAACGTTGAATTAAAAATGTTTTTCCTACCTTCCAGACCTCCAATGGTTTCAGTTCATTCTGATACGCTATTAAAATCAACTTATGGATACTTGAAACATTCTTGGGATAGGTAATCCATCATCACCAACAAGACGTGTATTCAGGTTTTTTTAGACATTATGTAATTTTAGCATTTCAGAAAGCTCAGAGTGAATGTATGTCTGCACCGGGGAATATAGTCCCAAAAGAAGACCTGTGTTTATGGACATATTTAAAGGACCATGAGTTCATAAGGCTGTGTAACTACTAGCAGGAGAAACATCAATTTTTAAGGTGGGTGTGTCACTTGAATATTTGATTTTGAAAGATTAAAAGATTTTATAAAATATCAGGAAAGCTGAAATACAATTTTATCCTTTAGGAAATGATTGTCAGTAACATAACATATGAAAATTGAATATATTAGGCTCAAACATGCAAAATGAGTGGTATGGTCCTTTAAAAACCATTTAACAGTTGAGTGAATATGTATCTTGTTTAGCAATAAAACATAAAACCTCTAAATAAATTAATACACAAAAGCAGATCAAAAAGATGGTCACAAAGATCAAGAACATCTGCTGATTTCCTGCAGGAAATGTTCACTTGTATTTTAAACCTTTTCCTGTTCTTAATATCCTTAATATGGAATGAGTTCCAGTCAGATGAGTGTGTGATTGTATGGTTGCAGATGCTCCCGTAAATTTTACACCAGAGGTTTGTATGTGTGTGTGTGTGTGTGTGTGTGTGTTTGTGAGTGTGAGTGTAAATTGACAGAATGTTAAGATAAATTGAACAGTCATTATGTGAGATTAGTCGCTGTTTGGAGAATTTGTTGCGTTCCTTTAACAAAGGTTTTAAAGGGGATGTTTCTCAGAGATAAAGATCCTATAAGAACATTTGCACAGCACCATCAGAACACTGTTTGCTGTTTGAAGTTTTGCAGGCTGGTAAAGCTCTAAAAGCCTGCAGAATCCCTGCTGGTGTTTCTGCAGGGGATTAGAGCCCCAAAAGCCCTGCGACACTGAAAACTAGGCTGTCATCTTCAAAGAGCCAGCAGAGGAGGAGGAGGAGGAGGAGGAGGAGAGGGTACCATGTGATCCCTTATATGCAGTCTTGTCATGAGGTAAAAATGGTTTTGCTGTCAAATGACTCCCTATGCAGCAAACAGACCCTTTCCTGTCAGCCAGTCACAACACAGACTCACAAGGGAACGAGGTAACAACTTCAGTGGCGGCGAGGAATGAGATCTGTCATTCGTCGGCGCGAGTGTGAGGTCAGAGGAGAGGAAGAAAACAAAAATCACCTCCTTCATTTTCTTTGTTTCTTCTTTTCAGCGTAACATCACATCTTGCCATGTCATTGAACTATTTTCCCCACATAACATGTATTTGATATTTATCACATGCAATTACTCTGTTCACTCAATTGCTATGGTAATTTAAAAAAAAAATCACCTCATATGGAAAAACTGCATCTCAACAAGACATTTAATCCCAGTTTTCAATTCTAAGTCTTATTTTTGGAAAAACAAGGAAAAAGTCTGTCAGTTAAATGAGATTATTCCTTTGTTTCCAGTATAGAGAATTACAATCTTATTAATAACAATATATATCAATTGGTAAGCTGCATTATTTCCATTTGTCAGATCCCTGAGGTCCTCCATACATTTGGCAACCCGTTAATAGATAAAAAACTAACACACACACTTGTTTGAACTACTTTACTTTTTATATTGATTTGCATTAATTCCCAGTACGCCACGACATGCTAAACCCATGCTCAGCCTAACCCTACGCCAAGTCTAAACCCCAAAATAAATGCTCTATTAGCTAATGTCCTTTTAAAGGACTATACCACTCATTTTACATGTTTGAGCCTAATATATTTAATTTTCATACATGTTACGTTACTGACAATCAATGCAGCCTCAAGGGGGCACAAGCCAGTGTCCTCCTTGTGCCTGTCCCAAGCCCAAATAAATGCAGAGGGTTGTGTCAGGAAGGGCATCCGACGTAAAACCTATGCCAA
>VXCM01010159.1:0-10397 GCA_014773175.1 Lucifuga dentata | reverse complement strand
TCTTAACATTGCAACTTTGCATACCATTGCTTTATCTTAATTAATATTCATATATTACTGTTATGCGTAATATATATTTATGCTACATGTGTTTAGTTGGAGGGTTGGATTTATTGAGCTCAAACATGCAAAACCACTGGTATGCTCCTTTAAGTCATATCACAGTTTGTTTTTTTTCATGGTTAGCGAGAAACTTACTTAATTTTGCAGCTTGAGCTTTATGCAGCATTTCAATAAAGTCCCCGTTAAAAACTTTAGGTAGAAACTCCCGAAGCTGCATGACTTCTGTGGTTAATTTCTCTAAATCTCTTTTCCTCACTTTGACAAAACCATCCTAAAAAGACAAAAGACAAATGTCAGCACGGTCATGGTTTAAATACTACTTTCTCTGAAGTAGATTCAAATATGCAAAATGTAGGACACAATATTGACTGATCCAGTGTTTCTCATACATAGATGAAACTTGGGCAGCCCACCCAGGTAAATGAAGACCACCCAGGTTTCATGGAATGACCCAGCCTTAAAAAAAATACAAATTTAATGATGTCAAACGGCTGAGCAAACCATCACTAAAATATGGAATAACTTTGTGATCTTACCATTGTTTGGAAAGTAAAAGCATCCTAAGAAAGATCCCATGATTAGGTTTTGTCACCATTAGTCCATTTTACAGCAAAATCCCTGTAGACCGGCATCTATCTCCTTCCTTATGAGTGTACCGTAAATGCTCCAACAGTGCCGGGTCCTTTTTTNTTTTTTTTTTTTTTTTTTAAACCAGGCTTTTATTCCAGCCAGGTCATTATTTCTAATTTTAAAATATTTTTAATATTTTTTTGCTTCTCACCAAAGTTTCCCTCTGCTGTGTTATAGTTACTTTCTTTAGTTTTCCTTTAAAATCCCGCTGAGGTTCAATGAAAATGCGCTCGTTGTGTTACTGTGGTTGCCTAGCAACCAGTAGTATACAGCCTGGTAGCGGCCATTTTCAACTACATCTGAGTGGTTTTTGCTTTTTCTTTGCACTTTTAAAGCCAAACAGCCATGTTAAACTTTTGTTGGAATCTTCTATAGCACAGTTATACAATTTCCTTTTTTTTTTTTTTTTTTTTTTTTTTAAACCAGGCTTTTATTCCAGCCAGGTCATTATTTCTAATTTTAAAATATTTTTAATATTTTTTTGCTTCTCACCAAAGTTTCCCTCTGCTGTGTTATAGTTACTTTCTTTAGTTTTCCTTTAAAATCCCGCTGAGGTTCAATGAAAATGCGCTCGTTGTGTTACTGTGGTTGCCTAGCAACCAGTAGTATACAGCCTGGTAGCGGCCATTTTCAACTAGATCCAAGTGTTTTTTGCCTTTTCTTTGCACTTTTAAAGCCAAATAGCCATGTTAAACTTTTGTTGGAATCTTCTATGACACAGTTATCCATTTGTTTTTTTTTGTTTTTTTTTGGGGGGGGGAATNGTGCCTGCCCACCTGTGGGAAACACTGTGATCTATTATCTCTATTAGCCATAAAAACACCTTGGATGCAGGCAGCAAATAGGACAACATGTTATATAAGAGCTCATTTATCAAGTGTACCACACCAATTTAGCTCTAAATGTACCACTAAAGACCTAACACAGGGACAACAAAGTATCTTATAGTATCTCACATTTACATATTTTCTGCCAGGGCTAAAAGATTCATTATTTAGGTTTACAAAAATAAATAAATAATTAAAATAAATAAATAAATAAAATCACGTTGTTCCAAGGATTTTCTAGAAATGAGGGCCAGCATATCCTGAAATATGACTGAACAAACCAGCTTGTTTCAGGAAAATAACACTTGATTCTAACTGGTTCTTGAAACTATTTGTATAATAAAAAAACAAAAAAAAAACAAAAAAAAAAANCAAAAAAAAAAACTTTTAGGAATTGGTGACAAAGATGACGTTATAACGCGACATTTCTGCATTATTACATTTTTCCTGCACCAGCCTTTTAGCTCTCCAGTGAAACATGCGCCATATCTTTTTTTGTTTTTTAAATCAACTGCAAGCATACTCTTTTGCAGTAAAACAAAGGTTGATTGATAAGTTCTAAGCTTGTAACGGCTTGGCATCACAGGTGTGGAGGAGAAAATGGCAATGTGTGTTAAATTAGAAGATTATGACAAAAACATAACGACAAAACATTTGAGTTGGAACTCAGAACTTATCAATCAACTGTAGCACCGCCAGCTCTGATTAATTCAAGCCAGCAAATGAATTTATGTTCATTATAGCGTGAAACATTTAAGTTTGACTGTAAAATGATGCTCTCTAGCTGCCTTGTGTGTACCTTTGCTCCATCATGCAGAGCCAGTCGTTTCCCGCCTGCCGATGCCGCCATCTTGTGGTCGGTGTTTATATCCCTCCGCTTCCTCTTCCGTTGCTTCTTGTCCGGTTACAGAAAGCATTTACTTTAATTTTTATATTTAAAATGGAAACACACGTGTATCCCCACACAGGCCAACAATCCAATTTATCTTACAAGTTTACCGTGGAAACTGAAGCAGTCCTGTAAAGGATTTAATGTAAATTTCTTAGTGCTCCAGTGCCTGTAATGTTATCAAAGTGTAAAGTTGCCATTATTTTGAAGCTATGTCAATAAATTTTTAAAGTCTCTTGTAGCCCGCCGTTACAAAATGTCCTTCCATTGTGCACTGCAGTGGAATTTTGAAAAGTTTGTCATTAATTTAATAAAACTACTTACCAAAGTCTAAATGCCAATGTTTGCTTCTGACCTTTAGGGGGCGCGCTGCTAATATTCACGGGTTTTGACCCAATCTGGAGTAAAACTTCGCGGTGAGTCGGAAGACCCGTCAGTAAATCCAGTCATGTTGCACAGTCAGACACAGGTGGAGCGGAGTCACGCTCCCGAAATCCAGGCCGGGTTTTCATATTCTCCAGCCGAGCAGACAGAGGCTTATCTCCTCTTCCTTTGTGTTTGAACTGTTTACAGTCTGCTCTCTGGAACCGGGTTAGCTTGACAGAAACGTTGATTTCTGTACTTTTTTTTTTTTTTTTANTTTTTTTTTTTTTTTTAATAGTTAACTCATGTCTGTCGGGCTAGAGTCAGGGTTATCCAGTGATGAGGTGTTTACCAGTCGGTTTCCCGTCCACCGAGCGTGTCGGGATGGGGATGTGGGAGCTTTGGTCTCACTGTTACAGCAGCTCTCAAACCCGGCTCATCTGACGGCTGAGGACTCCTGCTACGGATGGACTCCCTTACACTGGGCTGCACACTACGGACAGGTAGGGATTAAGTTACTTGCTAGATTAAGAAAGATTTGCCTAATGAAAAGAAGCCCTACATAAAGGACAAGTGAATACTAGGGTTCTTATGTTTTTTTGTTTTTTAATCGAAAAGGGATTCGGCTTACAACCAGTCATTATACAGTACTAAATCTGAATACAGTGTACTTTAACCATTGTACTTCTAGCTAATTACATGGTGGGGAACAATAGTGATGAGTATGAACCAATTCAAACGGTTTATATTTAATGAAAATAAACTTGTACTTTTGAATAATATGTACGCCGAATTAACTAAGAGGTGATAATTATTCGTAAAAGACTATAGTCACATTTCTACGGTATGTGTATGTTCGCGTATAAGCAAGAAAACATAAAAGCCGTAGATTTCTTAATGGAGTATTGCGTTATAGTTTGTGATGGCATAAGCGAACATTAAGGGGATACATGAGTATTTTGGATTGTTTTATTTCGCCATAGCTTGTCCTTATATGCTAGCGGGGTTGCAGAGTTTTCATTGGCTCCTGAGGAACCAATGACTGTTCAAAGCGCCAAATCGGCGGCGGTCAAAACAGGAAATGTGCCCGTCGCTATCCGATCCGTCCCTGGTTTGTTGTACGCATGCGTCCAGATCCGGAACGTCAATATTGCAATTTACGGCAGGTTTCTAGAGTCATATAAAGTTCAGTTTAAAAAAAAAAAAAAAAATTTATGTCGGGTCTAAATTTTATATACGTTGTTTTTTAAATTTAATAAGAAGTTGAATGAAGTTGTTTGTTAGTTAATAAAATTTAGAAGCAGACATAAATAATAATATGTAGACACCTTAAAGAACCCTGACACTGGCCGACATAAATAGAACATAGCCATATTAATAGTTACAACTGGAAAAAATCCACTGTGAGACGGTGTAGTCACGTGATCACAGACATTAATTATGTTTTTATGACATAACTACATTAGCAAACATTAAGCTTCAAGTACTAACATCAAAAAAGCAGAAAGATTTTTTTTTTTTTTTTTTTNTTTTTTTTTTTTTTTTTTTTGGAAATTAACCTATCAATAATCCTTGCAAAATTTTACATACACAAATGCAACTTTAACAAGCAACAGCCTCTTTTTGTTTTATTTGAAAATGAGTTTCTCCAATATTTACAGAATTTGTTTCCTCCAATGGAAAAGCCATAAAAACCAAATATTTGTCTTTCTTTTAATCTAATACATGATATTGAGTCATGATTTTTTTTTTTTGTAGGACACGAGAACCCTGTACTGTAACTGTATTTATTATTTGTGCTGTATTTGAAGTAAATGAAAGTACTAACTTCAAAATGGCGTTAGTACTTTAACATGTACATTATGTAAACATCATAACAAAATGGTGAAATGTTGTACTCAGTCAGTATGTTTACTTGTATTCTATATTTTTTGCCTATTCAATGCAAAAAAAAAAAAAAAAGCAGAATAAAACCTAAATGTGTATCTGTTATTTGCTGAATATACACGATTTGTTAATTGATGATTTGTTAATTGATTGTCTTATAAGATTAATAGATTTACATACAAATAGATTTGCATAATAATAATATAACATAATAAATAGATTTACAATAACATAATCTAGGTCTGTTACTCCAGTGGGCTGATGGAGATTTATGCAGATTTTAAACGATTATGATGCTTAACGTGACATTATTGCTGAGATCATTGACTGATACTTAATAATGGTGATGTATTCAGATTGGAATAGAAGTTTTAACATGCGTGTAAACAACAGAACAACAGTTTCTGGACTGATTCACTAATCTCTGAGCTCATGACCGTTTTGCGGTGCATATTCCCAGACAAGGTTGAGGAAACCCTAATTTGGACCATTTAACAAAACAGCAATGTGCATGAATTCATTTATTAAGTTAGTAGGTCAGTCTAAACCTGCAGGTTGAAAGTAGATTGTAATGCAAACAGATGGATTGCTGTGGTAAAACTTTTAAAGGACCATACCACCCATTTTGCATGTTTGAGTCTAATATGTTCAATTTTCATACATGTTACGTTACTGACAACCATTTCCCAAGGGATGAAACCATATTTCAGCTTTCCTGATATTTTGCAAAATCTATTAATCTTTCAAAATCAAATATTCAAGTGATACACCCACCTTAAAAATCCATGTTTCTCCTGCTAATAGTTACACAGCCTTATGAAGTCACGGTCCTTTAAATTTTTCCATAAACACAGGTCTTCTTTTGGGACTATATTCCCTGGTGGAGGCGTACAGTCACTCCACACTTTTTATTGCGCTTAAACACTAAAATTACGTAACTTCTAAAAAAAAAAAACCTGAATACACGTCTTGTTGGCAATGATGGATTACCTATCCCAAGAACGTTTCAAATATCAACAAGTCTGGAAGTGGATGTCTGGAAGGTAGGAAAAACATTTTTTAATTCACCGTTCCAGTAGTATGCTTTGGGAAATGATTGTCAGTAATGTTACGTGTATGAAAATTTAATTTATTAGGCTCAAACTTGCACAATGAGTGTATGGTCCTTTAATGCTCACACTGTTCAGACCTTCAAATCACTCTTTTAACAGCTGGGGAAAGGTTGGATTGTTTTTAGAAGCTGCATGGATCTTGTATTTCCTCGGATTGGTCTGTTTTTTCAGCATCCAAAATCTTCACAATGACAGAATATACGAACCTAAAGTTATATCAAAACTTCCGAATTTCCCGTTTTGAAATATTCTTGACGTGAAAGCAGCACTTCAGTAGTAGTTGCAGTAGTAGTACTTTTGTTCGTCATTGTGTCTGTGTGTGTGTGTGTGTTGCATACAGCTGGAGTGCGTGGCGCGCCTGGTGCAGATGGGCTGTGAAGTGAACACGGTGACCAGCCGCTTCAACCAGACACCAACGCACATTGCGGCGTTTGGAGGACATCCGCAGTGCGTGCTGTGGCTGATTCAGGCCGGAGCCGATGTCAACAGGCAGGTCAGTTTTCCAGCACTTCCAGCTTAAAGGACCATACTCCCAATCGTGCCTGTTTGAGCCCAATATATATATTTTTTATTATATTGTATGTCTGGTTTTTAAAATTGTACATGGTTTGGCTCCTCCACCGCTTAAGAAGTTTATTACATTGAGAACAACTGCAAACTGTACAATTCGCGGCGTTTTCAAGAGACTGCATCATTAAGTTAAGAAAAAGCGCGTTTGGCCAATCTGCCTTTTCCATTCAAGCTGCAAAACAATGGAATTCTACATCAGAGCTCAATACGGTGAACTCATTTAAAAAGGAGCTACAGAAACAGCTGATAGGTAATCAAATTTGTGAACACTTTTTTTTTTTTTTTTNCTTTTTTTTTTTTTTTTGCAGTTGAAGGGTGGAGGAAGAGATTTGGTTTATTTATGTTGGATCAAGTAATGAAAATGTCAGACCTGTCTTTTGAAACACGCGTGATCTTTTGAATTATCGTTGATTTTTTTTTTTTGATTAAAGTGCTAGATTGTGTTTACAGGCATTTTAATGATGGATTTGAAGGATGTCCAGGAGACCAATGTATTTTCTTTATATTGTAAACCTTCTGGATCTGTTTTTTTTATGTAACATCATGTTGTTTAATCATTTTATATTGCAGGTGGCCTTTTTATCATCTTGCCATGGGACTACGGAGGAAAATTAATCAACTTCGGCTAAATCTGGCATATTTACATTTGATTATTAATGTGCATTGTCCCAATTAAATAAATAAATTGAAATATGTACATTCCATATACATGTTACATTACTGACAACTGTTTCACATAATATACTACTTTAGAGGTAAATTTCAGTTTTTTCCCTACCTTCAAGGCTGCTATTGGTTTCAGTTCATTCCTGTACGCTATAAAAATCGACTTGTAGAAACTTGAGACATGCTGAGATAAATAATCCATTATAGCAAACATTAGTCTATTAAGTTTTTTGCTGAATTAACTTTATTTCACCGATCCAAAGAAAATGTACATCTCCGCCAGGAAATATAGTCCCAGGAGAAGACGGCTTTTATTGAGAAATTAAAATGGTCCGCGCCTTCTACAATCATGCCTCAGTGTTAGAAGGCAAAAGGTTGACTTTTAAGGTGTATCACCTGAATGTTTGATTTTGAAAGATTAGGAGCTTTGAAAGAAGTAATAGGAAAACTAAACACAATTTTATGTTTTAGAAAATGGTTGTCAGTACCGTAACTTGTATGCGAGTTGTATTTATTGGGCTTAAACATGCAAAATCACCAGTATTGTCCTTTAAAAAAAAAAGACAGAAGTTTGTGGGGGGGGGGGAAAAAATCTAGTAATCATGTTGGTGTTTCATCGAGATTGATGCAAATTTGCAGGTGTTGCATCTTTTCCATTTTCGTTTTAGCATCATTTCTCCCAGCTGACAGATACGTATGTTGTGTAAATACGTTAATAATCTTCATAATTTCCTGCATAACGAGCGTCCGTCTGGTTTGTTGTGCTGTGTGTTTTCAGGACCTTGTCGGCGAGGCTCCCGTTCACAAAGCTGCGCGGTCAGGTAGCTTGGAGTGCATCCAGGTGCTGTTGATCGCGGGCGCTAAACCACAGTAAGTCACCTGCAGAGCGACGTCCGCAACAGCTCTGCCATTCTGACTCCTAAAGGACCATACCGCTGGCTTTTGCATGTTTGAGCCCAATAAATACTACCTGCAGTCACGTTTTTGTCACTAACAAACAATTTCCAAAGCGTAAAACCGTATTTTAGGTTCCCGTAAATCTCCTAATTGTTCAAAATCAAATGTTCAGGTGAATCCACGCACCGTTTCGTCTGCTGACACGTATGTCTGAATGTAGAAAGGACAGTCATTTTTAATTTCATGGTAAAAGCCGTCTTCTTCTGGGACTATATTCCGTGGCAGAGACGTACATTTTCTTCCATGTAGCTTCCGCGCTGGATCAGTTAAATAAAGTTACTTCAACGTAAACTTTTATAGGCATCGTGTTCTCTGTGAAGGATTATTTATTTCAAACAATTTAGTTGATTTTTATGTCGTACTGGAACGAATGAAGCCAATGTTAGTCTGGAAGGTAGGAAAAATGATTCTAATATTTACCACTCCAGCAGCATATTTTGATAAATGACCGCCAGTAACTTAACGTGGACACGGGTTGTACACATTGGGCTCAAACATGCAAAATCGCCGGTATGCTCCTTTAACATCTCATCTCTGAGTCACGTCTCTCATCCTGTAGCCTTGCTGTCACGTTGGTTTTCACTTTGAATAAAGTCTTGTTTTATGTCTTTGTTATCTCAGTTGCTAAAATTCCCAGCGGCTGTTTGTCGGGGAACGGGCCACTTCCACTTCAAATCCCAAACGGCTCAAAACATCCGCAGCACGGTGGAAGGAAATTTTGGGAACTGTGTCTTTTGTTCACAGAGATAATAAACATATCTGTTCCAGCTGGCATGCTGAGAAATTATTTTCCAATACAAGACACATGCAGTGAACTTTCAAAATTGATTTGATTTGGGTTTTGTTCCTTCCTGAGCTGCTTTAATCCGTCTCATTTTAAATGCTGACACTCTGGGAATTTCCTTGTACTCATAATCTAAAGAATTCCGAAACAAGGAAAAGTGCAACCAGGAACAAATGGAACTTTTTGCATCCCACATATGCATTTTGTTCTTGTTCAAAGCCAGATTGTGCCGATGAATCAGGACGTTTACATTCGCGCCGTACTCCGATTTTATGATTAAGTCAAAGAAATGCGACAGAATTCAGAGGATTCTCTTGTTCACGGAATATGCATGACGCATTGCTCAATCGGAGTATACAGGAAGGTCAAAATCAATTTCCAATCGCATAATCTTTAACCAATCAGTTAAATCTGCGTTAGTTTGATTAATGCTGATATCAGGCTAATTATGGCATTTGTGACATTTGAGGAAATCAATTTATTGGCCTTATCGGAATATACTTTATTCCGATAAGGCCAATAAATCGATAAAAGTTTGAATGTGAATGGCAACATACTGAATGACTCATTCAGATGGCTTTTTTTNCTTTTTTTTTTTTGCTTTTTAAAAAAAAATAAGTTTTTGAATATAATTTTTAAATATAAGTGTACATATATTTTTTAAAATATAATTAAATATAATTACTTAAATATAATTATATAATTTTTTAGATAATTAAATATACATTTTCAAATATATTTTTTTAAAAATATAAAATATGATATTTAAATATATTTTGAAATATATTTTTTTAGAATAAAATTTTAAATATAAATATACTTAAATATAATAATTAAAAAATATATAGAGGACTATTCATTCCCGCAGTGAAGAAAGTCTCTGGTTCCCTCTCAAACCTGCTGATTTCAGTGGATTCACGCAACTGAGCGATGTTTTAGGTGTAAACATTTTATGAACAAATGTTAAATAATTTGTGTGTGTTTTTTTGTTTTTGTTTTTTTTAATTATTAACAGCTTCACAGGTAAAATATGACGTTCTCAGATGTTGTGTAATGGAGACAGAAATGAGACATTGTGACATTATGCTGAAGTGGAAAAGCTCATGTGGTTCTGTTTAGCCCATGGACCAAAAAAAGAAAAAAAAGGCATTAATCTGATAATTTACTTCGTCAATGAGATGCAGAAGCAACCGTAACTGAGGATTTATTCCTCTGAAATGATGTCTTTAACATCTACAGTGCTGTGAAAAAGTATCTGCCCCCTTACAGATTTCTTCTGTTTTTGCTTTTTTGTCACACTTACATGTTTCAGATCATCAAACAAATTTTAATATCAGACAAAGATAACCTGAGTAAATACAAAATGCAGTTTTTAAATGATGATTTCATTTATTAAGGGAAAAAAGCTATCCAAACCAACCTGGCCCTATGTGAAAAAGTAATTGCCCCCCCTTGTTAAATGATGAATTAATTGTGATTAACCACATTTTTTGGAAAGCTGAGTTCAATTTCACTAGCCACGCCCAGGCCTCATTACTGCCAGACCTGTAGAATCAAGAAATCACTTAAATAGAACCTGTCTAACAACATGAAGTAGGCTAAAAGATCTCAAAAAGCAACACGTCATGCCCCGATCTGAAGAAATTCAA
>VXCM01010158.1:0-12558 GCA_014773175.1 Lucifuga dentata | reverse complement strand
GTAAGACTATAGTAAGTTTACAGTAAGATTATAGTAAATGTATACTAAGACGATAGTAAGTGTATAATAAGACTATAGTAAGTGTATAGTAAGACTATAGTAAGTGTCAAGTAAGATTATAATAAGACTATAGTAAGAACCATAGTAAGTGTATAGTAGGACTATAGTAAGCCTATAGTAAGTGTAAGGTAAGACTAGAGTAAGTGTATAGTAAACTATTTTAAGTGTCTAGTAAGACTATAATAAGACTATAGTAAGAACTATAGTAAGTGTATAGTAAGACTATACTAAGTGTGTAAGAAGTGTATACTAAGACTATGGTGAGTGTATAGTCAGACTATAGTCTGTGTATAGTAAGACTATGGTAAGTATATAAAAAGACTATATTAAGTGTATAGTAAGACTATAGTAAATGTATAGTAAGACTATAGTAAGTGTGTAGTAAGACTATAGTAAGTCTGTATTAAGACTTTAGTAAGTGTATAGTAAGACTATACTAAGTGTATCATAAGATGACAGTAAGTGTATAAAAAGACTAGTAAGTGTACTTAGACTATAGCAAGTGTATAGTAAGGCAAGAGTAAGTGTCTGGTAAGACTATAAGTGTATAGTAAGACTACAGTAAGTGGCAAATAAGACTATAGTAAGTGTGTAGTAAGACTATAGTAAGTGTTTATTAAGACTATAGTAAGTGTATAGTAAGACTACAGTAAGTGTATAGTAAGACTATAGTAAGTGTCAAGTAAGACTATAGTGTGTAGTAAAACTATAGTAAGTGTGTAGTAAGACTATAGTAAGTGTATTAAAATGCTATATTAAGTTTATAGTAAGACTATACTAAATGTATAGTAAGACTATAGTAAGTGTACAGAAAGACTATAGTAAGTGTATAATAAGTGTAGTAAGATTATTGTAAGTCTGTAGCAAGACCTTAGTAAGTGTATAGTAAGACTATACTAAGTGTATCATAAGATGACAGTAAGTGTATAAAAAGACTAGTAAGTGTGTACTTAGACTATAGTAAGTGTATAGTAAGGCTATAGTAAGTGCCTAGTAAGACTATAAGTGTAAAGTAAGACTACAGTAAGTGTATAGTAAGACTATAGTAAGTGTCAAGTAAGACTATAGTAAGTGTGTAGTAAGACTATAGTAAGTGTGTAGTAAGACTATAGTAAGTGTATTAAAATACTATATTAAGTATATAGTAAGACTATAGTAAATGTATAGTAAGAGTATAGTAAGTGTAGTAAGATTATTGTAAGTGTGTAGTAAGACTTTAGTAAGTGTACAGTAAGACTATACTAAGTGTATCATAAGATGACAGTAAGTGTATAAAAAGACTAGTAAGAGTGTACTTTGACAAAAGTAAATGTATAGTAAGTGTCAAGTAACACTATCATGAGACTATAGTAAGAACCATAGTAAGTGTATAGCAGGACTACAGTAAGCCTATAGTAAGTGTATAGTAAGACTCTAGTACGACCATAATAAGTGTATAGTAAGACTATAATAAGTGTCTAGTAAGACTATAATAAGTGTATAGTAAGAATATAATAAGACTATAGTAAGAACTACAGTATAGTAAGTATATAATAAGACTTTAGTAAGTGTATAGCAAGACTATAGTAAGTGTATAGTAAGTGTAGAGTAAGAGTATAGTAAGTTTACAGTAAGATTATAGTAAATGCATACTAAGACGATAGTAAGTGTATAGTAAGACTATAGTATATACTAAGACTAGTAAATCTATAGTAAGGCTATAGTAAGTGTGTAACAAGACTATAGTAAGTGTATAGCAAGACTATAGTAAGTGTATAGTAACACTATACTAAGTGTATAGAAAGACTATAATAAATGTATATTAATACTATAGTAAGTGTACAAAAAAGACTATACTAAGTGTATAGTAAGACTATAGTAAGTGTGTAGTAAGAGTATAGTTAGTGTGTAGTAAGACTATAGTAAGTCTGTATTAAGACTTTAGTAAGTGTATAGCAAGACTACACTAAGTGTATCATAAGACAACAGTAAGTGTATAAAAAGACTAGTAAGTGTGTACTTAGACTATAGCAAGTGTATTGTAAGGCAAGAGTAAGTGTCTGGTAAGACTATAAGTGTATAGTAAGACTACAGTAAGTGTATAGTAAGACTACAGTAAGTGTATAGTAAGACTATAGTAAGTGTCAAGTAAGACTATAATAAGTGTATCGTAAGAATATAATAAGACTATAGTAAGAACTACAGTATATTAAGTATATAATAAGACTATAGTAAGTGTATAGCAAGACTATAGTAAGTAGACTATAGTAAGTGTGTAGTAAGACTATAGTAAGTGTATTAAAATACTATATTAAGTGTATAGTAAGACTATAGTAAATGTATAGTAACACTATAGTAAGTGTATAGCAAGACTATAGTAAGTGTGTAGTAAGACTATAGTAAGTCTGTAGTAAGACTTTAGTAAGTGTCTAGTAAGACTAGTAAGACTATAGTAAGTGTGTAGTAAGAGTATAGTAAGTGTAATAAGATTATTGTAAGTCTGTAGTAAGACTTTAGTAAGTGTATAGTAAGACTATACTAAGTGTGTAATAAGTGTATACTAAGACTATGGTAAGTGTATAGTAAGTGTATAGTATGGTAAGTGTATAGTAAGTATGTATGTAAGTATGTATAGTGTATGGTAAGTGTATAGTAAGTGTATAGTAAGACTATAGTCAGTGTATAGTAAGACTATAGGAAGTATATAAAAAGACTATATTAAGTGTATAGTAAGACTATAGTAAATGTATAGTCAGACTATAGTAAGTGTATAGAAAGACTATAGTAAGTGAATAGTAAGACTATAGTAAGTGTGTTGTAAGAGTACAGTAAGTGTGTAGTAAGACTATACTAAGTGTATCATAAGATGACAGTAAGTGTATAAAAAGACTAGTAAGTGTGTACTTAGACTATAGTAAGTGTATAGTACGACTATAGTAAGTGTCAAATAAGACTACAGTAAGTGTGTAGTAAGACTATAGTAAGTGTATTAAAATACTATATTAAGTGTATAGTAAGACTATACACTTAATATAGTATTTACAGTAAATGTATAGTAAGACAAGAGTAAGTGTATAGAAAGACTATAGTAAGTGGATAGTAAGAGTATAGTAAGTGTAGTAAGATTATTGTAAGTCTGTAGTAAGACTTTAGTAAGTGTATAGTAAGACTATACTAAGTGTGTAATAAGTGTATACTAAGACTATGGTAAGTGTATAGTAAGTGTATAGTATGGTAAGTGTATAGTAAGTATGTATGTAAGTATGTATAGTGTATGGTAAGTGTATAGTAAGTGTATAGTAAGACTATAGTCAGTGTATAGTAAGACTATAGGAAGTATATAAAAAGACTATATTAAGTGTATAGTAAGACTATAGTAAATGTATAGTCAGACTATAGTAAGTGTATAGAAAGACTATAGTAAGTGAATAGTAAGACTATAGTAAGTGTGTTGTAAGAGTACAGTAAGTGTGTAGTAAGACTATACTAAGTGTATCATAAGATGACAGTAAGTGTATAAAAAGACTAGTAAGTGTGTACTTAGACTATAGTAAGTGTATAGTACGACTATAGTAAGTGTCAAATAAGACTACAGTAAGTGTGTAGTAAGACTATAGTAAGTGTATTAAAATACTATATTAAGTGTATAGTAAGACTATACACTTAATATAGTATTTACAGTAAATGTATAGTAAGACAAGAGTAAGTGTATAGAAAGACTATAGTAAGTGGATAGTAAGAGTATAGTAAGTGTAGTAAGATTATTGTAAGTCTGTAGTAAGACTTTAGTAAGTGTGTAGTAAGACTATACTAAGTGTATCATAAGATGACAGTAAGTGTATAAAAAGACTAGTAAGTGTGTACTTAGACTATAGTAAGTGTATAGTACGACTATAGTAAGTGTCAAATAAGACTACAGTAAGTGTGTAGTAAGACTATAGTAAGTGTATTAAAATACTATATTAAGTGTATAGTAAGACTATACACTTAATATAGTATTTACAGTAAATGTATAGTAAGACAAGAGTAAGTGTATAGAAAGACTATAGTAAGTGGATAGTAAGAGTATAGTAAGTGTAGTAAGATTATTGTAAGTCTGTAGTAAGACTTTAGTAAGTGTATAGTAAGACTATACTAAGTGTATCATAAGATGACAGTAAGTGTATAAAAAGACTAGTAAGTGTGTACTTAGACAAAAGTAAGTGTTTTGTAAGTGTCTAGTAAGATTATAAGTGTATAGTAAGACTACAGAAAGTGTATAGTAAGACTATAGTAAGTGTCAAGTAAGACTATAATGAGACTATAGTAAGAACTATAGTAAGAATATAGTAAGTGTATAGTAGGACTATAGTAAGCCTATAGTAAGACTCTAGTACGGCCATAGTAAGTGTCTAGTAAGACTATAGTAAGTGTCTAGTAAGACTATAATAAGTGTATAGTAAGAATATAATAAGACTATAGTAAGAACTACAGTATAATAAGTATATAATAAGACTATAGTAAGTGTACAGCAAGACTATAGTAAGTATGTAGTAAGACTATTGTAAGTGTATAGTAAGACTAAAGTAAGTGTATTAAAATACTATATTAAGTGTATAGTAAGACTATAGTAAGTGTGTAGTAAGAGTATAGTAAGTGTATAGTAAGACTATAGTAAGTCTGTAGTAAGACTTTAGTGTCTAGTAAGACTATAAGTGTATATTAAGACTACAGTAAGTGTATAAAAATACTACCAAGTGTATACTTAGACTATAGTAAGTGTATAGTAAGTGTCTAGTAAGAATATAAGTGTATAGTAAGACTATTGTAAGTGTCAAGTAAGACTATAATAAGACTATAGTAAGAACCATAGTAAGTGTATAGTAGGACTATAGTAAGCCTATAGTAAGTGTATAGTAAGACTCTAGTACGACCATAGTAAGTGTATAGTAAGACTATAGTAAGTGTCAAGTAAGAATATAATAAGACTATAGTAAAAACTACAGTATAGTAAGTATATAATAAGACTATATTAAGTGTACAGCAAGACTATAGTAAGATTGTAGTAAGACTATAGTACGTGTATAGTAAGACTATAGTAAGTGTATTAAAATACTATATTAAGTGTATAGTAAGAATATAGTAAATATATAGTAAGACTATAGTAAGTGTATTGAAAGACTATAGTAAGTGTATGGTAAGACTACAGTAAGTGTCTAGTAAGACTATAATAAGTGTATAGTAAGACTATAGTAAGTGTATAGTAAGACTATAGTAAGTCTGTAGTAAGACTTTAGTAAGTGTATAGTAACACTATACTAATTGCATCATAAGACGATAGTAAGTGTATAAAAAGACTAGTAAGTGTGTACTTAGACTATAGTAAGTGTATAGTAAGTCTATAGTAAGTGTAAAGTAAGGCTGCAGTAAGTGTCTAGTAAGACTATAGTAAGACCATAGTAAGTGTATAATAAGACTATAGTAAGACTATAGTAAGTATATAATAAGACGATAGTAAGAACTATAATAAGTGTATAGTAGGACTATCGTAAGCCTATAGTAAGTGTATATTAAGACTATAGTACGACCATATAGTAAGTGTATAGCAAGACTACAGTAAGTGTATAGTAGGACTACAGTAAGACTATAGTAAGTATATAAAATACTATAGTAAATGTGTAGTAAGACTTTAATAAGTGTATAATAAGGCTATAGTAAGTGTATAAAAAGACTATATTAATTGTATAGTAAGACTATAGTAAGTGTATATAAGGCTATCGTAAGTGTATAAAAAGACTATAGGAAGTGTATAGTAAGACTATAGTAAGTGTATATAAGGCTATCGTAAGTGTATAAAAAGACTATAGGAAGTGTATAGTAAGACTATAGTAAGTGTATAGTAAGACTATAGTAGGTGTATAAAACGACTATAGTAAGTGTATACTAAGACTAGTAAATCTATAGTAAGGCTATAGTAAGTGTGTAAAAAGACTATAGTAAGTGTATAGTAAAACTATAGTAAGTGTATAGTAACACTATAATAAATGTATATTAAGACTATAGTAAGTGTATAAAAAAGACTATAGTAATTGTATAGTAAGACTATAGTAAGTATATAGTAAGATTATAGTAAGTGTCTAGTAAGACAATAATAAGACTATAGTAAGAACTATAGTAAGTNAGTAAGATTATAGTAAGTGTCTAGTAAGACAATAATAAGACTATAGTAAGAACTATAGTAAGTGTATTGTGAGACTCTATTAAGTGTATAGTAAGACTATAATACGACCACAGTAAGTGTGTTGTAAGACTATAGTAAGTGTACAGTAAGACTGTAATAAGTATATAAAAAAACTATAGTAAGTGTGTACTTAGCCTATAGTAAGTGTATTAAAAGACTATAGTAAGTGTATAGTAAGATTATAGTAAGTGTACAGTAATATTATAGTAAAGGTATACTAAGACTATAGTAAGTGTATACTAAGACTATGGTAAGTGTATAGTAAGACTATAGTCAGTGTATAGTAAGACTATAGTAAGTATATAAAAAGACTATAGTAAGTGTATAGTAAGACTATAGTAAGTGTGTAGTAAGACTATAGTAAGTGTGTAGTAAGACTATAGCAAGTCTGTAGTAAGACTTTAGTAAGTGTATATAGTAAGACTATACTAAGTGAATCATAAGACGATAGTAAGTGTATAGTAAGGCTATAGTAAGTGTATTAAAAGAGTATAGCAAGTGTATAGTAAGACTATATTAAGTGTCTAGTAAGAGTATAATAAGTGTATAGTAAGACTACAGTAAGTGTATAGTAAGACTATAATACGACTATAGGAAGTGTATAGCAAGACTATAGTAAGTGTATAGCAAGACTATAAAAAGTGAGACTATACAGTCAGACTATAGTAAGTGTACAGTAAGATTATACTAAGTGTATAGAAAACCTTTAATAAATGTATAGTAAGTGTATAAAAAAGACTGTAGTAATTGTATAGTAAGACTAACAAGTGTATAGTAAGACTATAGTAAGTGTCTAGTAAGACTATAGTAAAACTATAGTAAGTGTATAGCAAGACTTTAGTAAGTGTATAGTAAGACTATACTAAGTGTATCATAAGACAATAGTAAGTGTATAAAAAGACTAAAGTAAATGTATAGTAAGACTAATATAAGTGTATAGTAAGTGTATAATAAGACTATATTAAGTGTCTAGTAAGAATATGTGTATAGTAAGATTACAGTAAGTGTATAAAAAAGACTAGTAATTCTATATTAAGACTAATATAAGTGTATACTAAGACTGTAGTAAGTGTATAGTAAGACTATATTAAGTTTCTAGTAAGACTATAAGTGTATAGTAAGACTAGAGTAAGTGTATAGTAAAACTATTTTAAGTGTCTAGTAAGATTATAATAAGACTATAGTAAGAACTATAGTAAGTGTATAGTGAGACTATAGTAAGTGTATAGTAAGGCTATAGTAAGTGTATTAAAAGACTATAGTAAGTGTATAGTAAGATTATAGTAAGTGTACAGTAATAGTCTTAGTAAAGGTATACTAAGACTATAGTAAGTGTATACTAAGACTATGGTAAGTGTATAGTAAGACTATAGTCAGTGTATAGTAAGACTATAGTAAGTATATAAAAATACTATAGTAAGTGTATGGTAAGACTATAAGTGTATAGTAAGACTAGAGTAAGTGTATAGTAAAACTATTTTAAGTGTCTAGTAAGATTATAATAAGACTATAGTAAGAACTATAGTAAGTGTATAGTGAGACTATAGTAAGTGTATAGTAAGGCTATAGTAAGTGTATTAAAAGACTATAGTAAGTGTATAGTAAGATTATAGTAAGTGTACAGTAATAGTCTTAGTAAAGGTATACTAAGACTATAGTAAGTGTATACTAAGACTATGGTAAGTGTATAGTAAGACTATAGTCAGTGTATAGTAAGACTATAGTAAGTATATAAAAATACTATAGTAAGTGTATGGTAAGACTATAAGTGTATAGTAAGACTACAATAAGACAATAGTAAAAACTACAGTATATTAAGTATATAGTAAGACTATAGTAAGTGTATAGTAAGTCTGTAGTAAGACAATAGTAAGTGTATTAAAATACTATATTAAGTGTATAGTAAGACTATACACTTAATATAGTATTTAGAGTAAATGTATAGTAAGACTATAGTAAGTGTATAGAAAGACTATAGTAAGTGGATAGTAAGAGTATAGTAAGTGTAGTAAGATTATTGTAAGTCTGTAGTAAGACTTTAGTAAGTGTATAGTAAGACTACACTAAGTGTATCATAAGATGATAGTGTATATAAAAAGACTAGTAAGTGTGTACTTAGACTATAGTAAGTGTATAGTAAAGCTATAGTAAGTGTATTAAAAGACTAAAATAAATGTATAGTAAGACTATAGTAAGTGTATAGTAAGTGTATAGTAAGACTATCATAAGTGTATTGTAAGGCCATAGTAAGTGTATAGAAAGACTATATTAATTGTATAATAATACTATACTAAGGGTATAGAAGGCTATCGTAAGTGTATAAAAAGACTATAGTAAGTGTATAGTAAGACAAATATGTGTATAGTAANAAGGCTATCGTAAGTGTATAAAAAGACTATAGTAAGTGTATAGTAAGACAAATATGTGTATAGTAATAGTTCAGTAAGTGTATAAAAAGACTATAATAATTGTATAGTAAGACTAATATAAGTGTATAATAACTCTATAGTAAATATATAGTACGACTATAGTGGGTGCATAAAGACTATAGTAAGTGTATAATAAGACTATAGTAAGTATAAAATAAGACTATACTAAGACAATAGTAAGTATAGTAAGACTATAGTACGACTATACTAAGTGTATAGCGACTATAGTAAGTGTGTAGTAAGACTAGTAAGTGTAAAGTAAGGCTATAGTACGTGTATTAAAATACTATAGTAAGTGTATAGTAAGACTATAGTAAGAATATAAAAAAGACTATAGTAATTGTATAGTAGGAGTAATATAAGTGTATAGTAAGTCTATAGTAAGTGTATAGTAACACTATAGTAAGTGTGTAGTAAGACTATAGTAAGTGTGTAGTAAGACTATAGTAAGTCTGTAGTAAAACTTTAGTAAGTGTATAGTAAGACTATTACTAAGTGCATCATAAGACGATAGCAAGTGTATAAAAAGACTATAGTAAGTGTGTAGTTAGATTATCGTAAGTGTATAGTGAGACTATAGTAAGTGTATAGTAAGACTATAGAAAGTGTACAGTAAGATTATAGTGAATGTATACTAAGACAATAGCAAGTGTATGGTAAGACTATAGTAAGTGTATACTATGACTATCATAAGTGTCTAGTAAGATTGTAGTAAGTGTATAGTAAGACTATTGTGAATGTATAGTAAGGCTATAGTAAGTGTGTAAAAAGACTATAGTAAGTGTATAGTACGACTATAGTAAGTGTATAGCAGGACTATAGTAAGTGTATAGCAAGACTATAAAAAGCATATAGTAAGACTATAGTAAGTCTGTAGTAAGACTTTAGTAAGTGTACAGTAAGACTTTAGTAAGTGTACAGTAAGACTATACTAAGTGTATCATAAGATGATAGTAAGTGTATAGTAAGACTATATTAAGTGTCTAGTAAGACTATAATAAGTGTATAGTAAGATTACAGTAAGTATATGGTAAGACATTAGTACGACTATATTAAGTGTATAGAAAGACGTTAATAAATGTATAGTAAGACGATAGTAAGTGTATAAAAAAGACTATAGTAATTCTATAGTATGACTAATATAAGTGTATAGTAAGTCTATAGTAAGTGTATAGTAAGACTATAGTAAGTGTGTAGTAAGACTATAGTAAGTGTGTAGTAAGACTATAGTAAGTCTGTAGTAAAACTTTAGTAAGTGTATAGTAAGACTATTACTAAGTGCATCATAAGACGATAGCAAGTGTATAAAAAGACTATAGTAAGTGTGTAGTTAGATTATCGTAAGTGTATAGTGAGACTATAGTAAGTGTATAGTAAGACTATAGAAAGTGTACAGTAAGATTATAGTGAATGTATACTAAGACAATAGCAAGTGTATGGTAAGACTATAGTAAGTGTATACTATGACTATCATAAGTGTCTAGTAAGATTGTAGTAAGTGTATAGTAAGACTATTGTGAATGTATAGTAAGGCTATAGTAAGTGTGTAAAAAGACTATAGTAAGTGTATAGTACGACTATAGTAAGTGTATAGCAGGACTATAGTAAGTGTATAGCAAGACTATAAAAAGCATATAGTAAGACTATAGTAAGTCTGTAGTAAGACTTTAGTAAGTGTACAGTAAGACTTTAGTAAGTGTACAGTAAGACTATACTAAGTGTATCATAAGATGATAGTAAGTGTATNAGTAAGACTTTAGTAAGTGTACAGTAAGACTATACTAAGTGTATCATAAGATGATAGTAAGTGTATAGTAAGACTATATTAAGTGTCTAGTAAGACTATAATAAGTGTATAGTAAGATTACAGTAAGTATATGGTAAGACATTAGTACGACTATATTAAGTGTATAGAAAGACGTTAATAAATGTATAGTAAGACGATAGTAAGTGTATAAAAAAGACTATAGTAATTCTATAGTATGACTAATATAAGTGTATAGTAAGTCTATAGTAAGTGTATAGTAAGACTATAATAAGACTATAGTAAGAACTACAGTATAGTAAGTATATAATAAGACTATACAGTAAGTGTACAGTAAGAGTATAGTAAGTGTATAGAAAGTCTATAGTAAGTGTGTAGTAAGACTATAGTAAGTGTACAATAAGATTATAGTAAATGTATACTAAGACTGTATAGTAAGACTATAGTAAGACTAGTAAGTCTATAGTAAGGCTATAGTAAATGTGTAAAAATATTATAGTAAGTGTATAGTAAGACTATAGCAAGTGTACAATAAGATTATAGTAAATGTATTCTAAGACTATGGTAAGTGTATAGCAAGACTATAGTAAGTGTATAGTAAGACTATACTAAGTGTATAGAAAGACTATAATAAATGTATAGTAAGACTACAGTAAGTGTATAAAAAGACTATAGTAATTATATAGTAAGACTATTGTAAGTGTCTAGTAAGACTTTAATAAGACTATAGTAAGAACTATAGTAAGTTTATAGTGAGACTACAGTAAGTGTACAGTATGAGTACAATACGACCATAGTAAGTGTATAGTAAGACTATAGCAAGAGTGTAGTAAGTATATAAAAAGACTATAGTAAATGTGTAGATAGTAAGTGTATAGTAAGGGTATAGTAAGTGTACAGCAATATTATAGTAAATGTATACTAAGACTATAGTAAGTGTATAGTAAGACTATACTAAGTGTATAGAAAGACTATAATAAATGTATAGTAAGACTACAGTAAGTGTATAAAAAGACTATAGTAATTATATAGTAAGACTATTGTAAGTGTCTAGTAAGACTTTAATAAGACTATAGTAAGAACTATAGTAAGTTTATAGTGAGACTACAGTAAGTGTACAGTATGAGTACAATACGACCATAGTAAGTGTATAGTAAGACTATAGCAAGAGTGTAGTAAGTATATAAAAAGACTATAGTAAATGTGTAGATAGTAAGTGTATAGTAAGGGTATAGTAAGTGTACAGCAATATTATAGTAAATGTATACTAAGACTATAGTAAGTGTATAGTAAGACTGGTAAATCTATAGTAAGGCTACAGTTAGTGTGTAAAAAGACTATAGTAAGTGTATAGTAAGACTGTAGTAAGTGTATAGTAAGACTATACTAAATGTATAGAAAGATTATAATAAATGTATAGTAAAACTATAGTAAGTGTATAAAAAAGACTATAGTAATTGTATAGTAAGACTAATATAAGCGTATAGTAAGTGTATAGTAAGACTATATTAAGTGCCTAGTAAGACTATAATAAGTGTATAGTAAGACTACAGTAAGTGTATAAAAAAACTAGTAATTGTATAGTAAGACTATAGTAAGTGTATAGTAAGACTATAATAAGTGTATAGTAAGACTATAATAAGTGTATAGTAAGACTATAGTGTCTAGTAAGACTATAATATGAAAATAATAAGAACTATAGTAAGTGTATAGTAAGAGTATAATACGACCATAGTAAGTGTATAGTAAGGCTATAGTAAGTGTATTAAAAGACTATAGTAAGTGAATAGTAAGACTATATTAAGTGTCTTGTAAGACTATAAGAAGTGTATAGTAAGACTACAGTAAGTGTATAGTAAGAACTATAGTAAGTGTATAGTAGGACTACAGTAAGCCTATAGTAAGTGTGTAGTAAGACTATAATAAGTGTATAGTAAGGCTATAGTGAGTGTATTAAAAGANCCTATAGTAAGTGTGTAGTAAGACTATAATAAGTGTATAGTAAGGCTATAGTGAGTGTATTAAAAGATTATATTAACTGTATAGTAATACTATAGTAAGTGTATATAAGGCTATCGTAAGTGTATAAAAAGACTATAGTAAGT